>PVLC010001757.1:7682-132711 GCA_004027655.1 Graphiurus murinus | reverse complement strand
CAGCATTCGGGAGGCTGAGACCGGAGGATCCGGGTTCGCGGCCAGCCTCAGCTACCTAGTGAGGCACTCCGCAACTTAGTGAGACTCGGTTTCAAAATAAAGAATAAAAAATGGGGCTGGGGGTGTAGCTCGGAGGTAGAATGCCCCTGAGTTCAATCCCCAGTACCGCCAAAAAAAAAAAAAAAAAAAAAAAAAAAAACTCAAAAAAGTATAAAAATAAAATTTCAATCTAAATTTTCCATAAAGATTTACAAATTTCTGTGTGGAGATGTAAATATTTATTCTAAGTAAAATAGCACCAGGTTTTGGTGCTATTTTAAATGACATTAAGCTGTTAAATATAAAGAATAAATACAAATAAAAAGGGCTGGGGTGTAGCTCAGTGGTTGAGTGTCCTTGGGTTCAATACCTAATACCACAAAAAATGTAGAAGGAAACAAATAGAAGCAGAGAGATGGCAGCATAAAGACCTGACATTGTTGCCTTTGAAGATAGAGACAAGGGCCAAGGACTATGGGCAGTACATACAGGCTGGGAAAGGCAAGGACCCATCTTTTCTCCTGGAGCCTCCAGGAAGGAATTCCAACCTGCTGATATCCTCATTTTAGTTGATGGAAACACATTTCTATGTTGTTTTATGTCATGAGGTTTGTGGTAATTTGTTAAGTGACAATAGAAATGTAGTACAGTGATTCTTATCCAGTACAGAAAATTTGAGAAGTCTCAAGTTTTCAGCCAGCCATGCCTATTGAAAAACATGGTTCCTACTGATCAGGGTTATCTGTGTAGTGACGATTTTTCCTGGATATATATATCAGACTCCTCCATCAAAACTACAGCCATTAATGAGTTCCCTGAAAAACCTGACAATTGTGTTACTCCCAGTCCCAGTTTGAGGGCAGGTTTAGACATCTTTTTCTCTCCTTCTGTGAACCATTGTACTCTTCCTCCTTTCCCTATAGCCCTCTGGTTTCATGTTGAGGATGCAAGATTGTGCATAGATGAGAAGTGAAAATTGTTCTTCCTTCTCTCATAGCTTGCCTATAGCAGTGAGAAAGATGCAGGTACTACTCTCCTAATAGATTATCCTGGCTTGGGTTTTATGACAAGCAAAATGTCAAGGATTGTATATAGTGTGAAATATTAGTCTCAACCTAGTGGCCTTTTCCTCAGCACTAGTTATCAGAAATGTTATGTTTGTAACCAGGTTTGTTCCTTTCCTTCACTCCTATACCCTTCTCTCCATCCCTTTTAAATGCCTGTAGCTTGAGTGTGTCCTCTTTAATTCCATAGTACCTGCTACTCTATACTGTCTTATTACTTACATCATGTGTTAACAGGTTTTGGCCATACAAGTTTGGGGTTTAAGTATATGATTATATTCAGTTTTGTCACATATTGGCTGTACAATTTGGGCAAATAGTTTAAACAGAATATCTGTAAACTTCATTCTCTTCAGCTCCACAAGTGAGATAATAAATATATCTGATATGTTATAGAATCCTGATGTTTAAAGTGGTATGTATTCAACACATAGAACACTTTGCACAATGCCTGGCATAATATAGTACATGCTCAATGAATATTAACTATTACTCCCACTACTATAACAGCTACAATAAGAGCACAAGGGGGCAATAAATTCCATCTAATAGGGAAATGAGAAGCAGGTATTAGAAAGGTTTCCTAGAAGAGGAAATCCTGGTAGTACTAGAGCCAGGTAGGTGAGTGTGGATTAGTGGGAAGTAGAGAATGGATGAACTAATGGTAGGGATGACAAGATGTTCTAAGCAAAAGATGCTGTGGTACAGAAATATCAGATAGCCTAAAATTCTATACAGCTAGAGGGTGAGTGGAAAGTAGGCACGAGAAAAGATAGGTATGTTGGGGACAGATGCAGAAAGACTTATAGCTTGTGTCCTACTAAGGAGCATCTCCTTTTTTCCTGTATGGAACAGTTAAATGAAAGAATCTTAAAATAATTAAGCTTTAGAGTTTATATTTATTTGTTTTTAATTTAAAATAAGCTTAGTTCCATGTTTCAGTTTGGCCATTAACTTCTCTTTATGCAAAATTGACAATGATCAAGATATAGGTCCAAACAGTTAGATAGAGCTTTAATCTAGTGAATTTTTGCATATTTTCAGTCAATCCTATAAGGATTTATGAGTGTTAAATTTTCTTATAGCTGACAATCATCCTTTTTATAGTATAGATCAGTGAATCCAAAACATGTTCATTTTTTTTTTTTCGGTACTGGGGATTAAACTCAGGGGCATTCTACCTCCGAGCTATACCCCCAGTCCTATTTTGTATTCTTTATTTTGAAACCGAGTCTCACTAAGCTGCGGAGTGCCTCACTAGGTAGCTGAGGCTGGCCGCGAACCCGGATCCTCCGGTCTCAGCCTCCCGAATGCTGGGATTACAAGCGTGCGCCACCACGCCCGGCTTTACATGTTCATTTTTAAATTCCCCTTGAACACTCCTGTAACCTAGTTTTCTCTACCTTATTGCTTTACCAAAAAGAAAAGTCAAGGTATGACAGAATATCCATGCTGTTATATAGAGGACAGTAAGGGAGTACCATGTATATTGTAATCTTTCTTCTTTCCTATTTTTTTGTATGTGATCTATTTCAGTAGTGGTCATATTTTTTTACTAAAATTACAAGGTATATCTCTAAGACTGGGAGTAGGAAGAGAAAATAACTTACAATAGGATAAAATACCTACATGTAATATTGAGATAAGGAATAAAACAGGGCCCATTTGAATTTAGAGGATTACGTAGAAGTGGACACTGACCAAACAGTTAAATTAAGGTTTGGTTTTGTTGCAAAGGGGCAGCTGTATTTCTGGCACAGACACACACACACACATATCCTTACAGATATGTGTGTGCATATATAGTGTTACTAATATATACATATATATTAGTGTACATATATTAATTTTTTCCATTTGTAAGCTTAAAGTTCCATGAAGCTATAGAATCATTTTAATATGGAGGGCAGAAATATGACAAGATGGTCAATTGTAGCCATTCACTGCCAAAACCTCTATGAAAAGATATACTTAATAGTGCCATTCATTCTCCTTTGGAGGCTGCTCATTTTAGAGACTGATTACATACTTGTAATTTGTGGATAGGATAGTCACTCATATATACTTCTATCTACAAGGCTCATAATGAAATGAACTTGTAGATTTAATTCAGTTTCTTGTAATATTTAGCTCTAATCTTTCAAGGAAAATAGAAGCATTGCTCAGTTGGTGCTTATTCCTCTGGCTCAGAAAAAATACACAGGAAAACAACCAGACAACAAACACAAGGCCTTTTGCTTAATGCTTACACAAAAACCATGATCTGAAATGCATCCATATTTGCCAACAGGTCCAACATTACATGCCTAGGGAATGGGATCAGAGTTAATAAAAATAACTCTGTTGGTTTCTAGAAAAATATCTCTACACAGAAGTTCTTCTTTTAGTAGTGCTAGTCCAGTCCCATGATATTGCTAATCTGACAGTTGAATGTGGCAATGTATATTTTGGGTGAGGCAAATTCCAGTGTTTTCATAGATTCCATCTCACCTTAATAAAATGGAAATCAACATTTCTTCCAGCCTAACACACTTCCAAAGTATATTGAGAATCACTGTATATTCTTTTTTAAAAAGTTAAACAGGAATAAAAAGTATGTGAATGTCTATGCAAATCTCCACAGCATTATGAAATAAGTACAAAGGGGAAATGTAATCCCACAGAATGTGGCAAATGATCTGAAATAGGGAAGGTCTTTTATATAAGATAGATATTGAATTGGTGACCTTCAAATATTGTTCCATTTTCACCAGATGTCTGACAAATTGATCTACAGATCTGTCAAATGAAACTTTCCAACCTATGACTGTTTTACTGAAAACTTGTATCATTTATATTTATCATTGAAGGTTTACAACATACTAAGCAGGGTGTATGATTCCTATCCCATTTAAGGAGGTGAGAAAAAACTAGTCATCTGTTACAGTTAACTATGTGTCAAGGCACTGTGATAAGTACTTTATAAGTATTAACAACACATTGGTCACATACCTCCCCTTTTTTTTCTTCCCTTAATTTTCTTTATACCTCTTTTCCTGTTTTCTTTTACCACTATTTGGCCCTTTCTACTATTGTTTCAGACTTGTTGGGTCCCTCCAGTATAACATGGCTACTGAAGTGTAAGTCTCTTTCTCTCATTTCTCTCATTTCATTTGAGAATATCATGGAATTCATGTCAAATGAATTTCTTATGAAAATTAAAGCAAATTATTTTATCATCTTCCTCTCATCTCTGTGTTTTCTCATTTTATCATAGATATAAAGTGGCCTGGAATAATTTGGTGTGCACATATCATCCATTGCTAATGATAATATTTTTCATGAGACTAAAATAATAAAAAGGACTATATGTAGAACATTCCTTAAATAATAATTTACCATTTTATTTTTTTTTAATTTTGCTACTGGGGATTGAACAGAAGGGCATTGTACCTCTGAGCTATGCTTCCAGACCTTTTTTTATTTTTTATTTTGAAACAGAGTCTCACTAAGTTGCTGAGGGTCTTGCCAAGCTGCCTATGCTGGTCTCAAACCTGCAATTCTCCTGTCTTTGCCTCCCAAGTACTGGGATTACAAGCATGCACCACCATACCCAGTTTTCCATTTTAAATGTCTAGTTTATATAAACACATGAGAATATTGTCATACATCTCTTTCCCGAAAGGGTGATTATGCTTTCTTCATTTTATATTTTCTCTTCTTAGTCTTCTCTTTGTTTTTTTTTTTTAATTTATCTTTTTTTTTTCAGTACTGGGGATGGAATCTGGGGGCATTCCATCTCCGAGCTACAGCCCCAGCCCTATTTTTTATTCTTTATTTTGAAACAGGGTCTCACTGAGTGTGGAGGGTCTCACTAAGAAGCTGAGGCTGGCCACAAACCCGGATCCTCCAGTCTCAGCCTCCCAAATGCTGGGATTATAAGTGTGCACCTCCATGCACAGCTTAATTTATAATCTTATAGATCTTTACGAATGACTGCTAACTTAACTTTTTCTATTTCTCTCTTAAGGACTAGATAATCCTATGTGACTGAGATAGTTATATTTTAGATGACAGTGAAAATTTCAGTTTTGATTCAACTTTTTTCCCCCTTTATGTGGACTTCTTTATGTTTTCCATTGACAAGTACAAGGTGTGTGTGTGATCTTGGCAAGTCATGGGCAATTACTATGTGCCAAGTACTGTGCCACTCAATTTACAAGGTTTATATCTTTTAATTTCCATAATAATGTAATGAAATTTGTACAGTGATCATCTCCATTTCTCAAGTATAGAAGACCAAGGCCAAGAGAGGACAAATAATTTGGCTAAAGAGTGTTTTAGCTCCTACTCCCTTGGGTCTCACTTGGTTACTAAATCCATTAACAGGAAAATTCTGGTTTCTTTAAAGATGATTTATATTTCTTGTTTGGGCGCCCAAATTTAGGAATTTCTAAGTTAAAGCTTCTGAATCTTCAGTGAGCCTTTACATATGGCAGACAAATTTGAGATTCCTACACAGAGTGCTCATATTGTGAATACCTCAACTAAAGGAGCTAAAGCAATCCCAGTAAAATATGAGTCTCATAGTTATACTTTGCAGTAGCGCAGGCCACAATAAAGTGAATGATAATAACTTCATTTTCTGGTTTGCCATTATCTTTTACCTCTCCATATCACCATTCTGAGAAGAACCTGTTTGTCTTCTTTTTGTCTGATATCAGAGTAATTCATTCCTCATGAAGCTTCTTTGAATAAAAAACATGAACATGTCTTTCTGGATTGTTTTCTCTTTCTTATGCTCCAATTATGGTTGCACTAAAGATTTATCATTGTTTTTTTTTTTTCCTCTGCCTTTTATCCTTGGTAATTTTACCTACCTTTAGGACTCTAACTACTGTTTCTTTTTTTCAATCTTTTTTATCACGGATTTTTTATACATTTCTTGAGTACAACCGTGTTACATAGACATTTATGACGTATCAATAATTGTCAGATCACAAATAGCACCAGTTCTTCGTTTTAGACGTATAGCCCACATTCTTGACATAGCCTGGTAAAGCAAACTTTCTATAGTCATAAAGCCATAATACTTTAGGGTCATATATTTACTTTCTAAGAAGTAGGAGGGTCTTTCATCTACACAACCTAGGAGCAATCACCAGATTTTTAATTAATTTTTGCCCTTGTCAAAGAGTATGATGAAAAAGTTAGGTACAGTAGACAAGCAAAATGATGTCTTTAATATAATCTAATCAGAACAATAATAGAAGTATATATGAGGTTATTTGGAACCATAGACAAGAGAGTATCCATCTTATGGTATATGTATGGGAATATACTACCAAATAATGACAATTACTTGAGCTTTCGCAAATGACTAATAACTTGGCCATCAGAGAAATTAAGGAAACACATCCAAGGTGGATATATTAGAATGAGTAAAAGATAAAAGAATGCAAGCTATCAGGGACCATATGATATAGTTAAATTATAGTATGTTTAGGAAAAGCATTTTAGAAGAAGGAACTGGAATGGCAGGCTAGTAGCTTCCTAACTTAAATTGATCTTCCAAGTTCATTTAATTCCCTAGAGGGCATATGTCCTTGTGTATTTTCTAAAAGTAAGGAAGCCGTGAAGCCCAAGAGGGAAGAGATATGGTCCACAAGGTTAACTTGTGAAATTATGTTCCTTTTCCCATGAAATTTTCAGAATCATATTCTTTACCTATAATACATATCCAAGAGAGTAATTTTTGGTCCTCTATTCTTGCATGTGTATTATAAATGATGAGATTAATGATGAGATTTTCTAAACTCATTTTATGGCCAATTAAAATTAGAAAAAACTTGAGTATGAATCTGATACTGAACTGTTACAACTCATAGCAGTGAATAGCAATATAGACATCTGACACTACATTGTACTCAGTCTTGAATAAAAGAAATATATTCAGCAAGTTTGGAATATAAACCTTTTTCTTGTAAACTATTTCTAGTACCAGTGGTGGATGTTTCTTATTCCTTTCAGGCAACCAGGGACTTTACATTTATCCTTTTCCTCTTTGTGTACTCCCTTCTTTCATGAAGACAAGTTTTGCTTTAAGAAAAGGAATGGACAAACTTAATCATTTGCACCTTAAGTGACTTTTGTTTCAGTATTGGGGATTTAACTCAGGGGATTTCTGCCTCTGAGGTACAACCTCAACCCTTTTTATATTTTGCTTTGAAACATGGTCTCTCCAAGTTACTGAGGGTCTCTCTAAGTTGCTGAGGCTGACTTCAAACCTGTGATCCTCCTGTCTCAGCCTCCCAAGTACTGGAATTATAGTTGTACACCACCACAACTGGTTCTTAAGTGACTCTTAAGGCTAAGTGGGATAGTCTTCCAGTGATGTTTGCATTTTAAGAAAGAAATAAAGGTGATTTAGCATTTCCAGCATCACCAACTCCAGGAAGGGAAACATTTGGTATCTAATCTTAATAGTAGTGGCTACCTCAATATTAACATAAAAAAATAGCTGTTAACACCGCATGTCTTTATTTCATCCAGTAATATTAAGTGATTTGATGTTTGATAGTTCGTACAACTAAAATTAAAATATGTAGCTAGATTTTTTTATAAAATAGTATGAATGTTTTGAATTCCTACACTTACTTTTACCTTTATAGTAATGAACAAACAATCTTAATCATTATCTCAAAGAAAGAGAAAATAGAATGAAAAAAAAGGAATGAATGAAAAAAATAACTTCCTGGGTCTTTGGTTTTTTTCCTATGGGACTTTAATTTTGGCTTCTTTTATTATTGTTCTTAAGAATCTGACTTTCTTCGGGAGCCTGAGACCAGAGGATCCGGGTTCGCGGCCAGCCTCAGCTACCTAGTGAGGCACCCCGCAACTTAGTGAGACCCGGTTTCAAAATAAAGAATAAAAAATAGGGCTGGGGTGTATCTCGGAGGTAGAATGCCCCTGAGTTCAATCCCCAGTACCACACACACACACACAAAAATCTGACTTTCAATTGGCACAGAGATTGTTAAGGTTTTTAATAGAAGGTTAGCTCTTAAAAGAATTGTATTTTAGATGAGCAAATTAGGATAGGATAAGCATGTTTATTTATTTTTATATTTTTATTGGTACATTGTAATTGTACATCATAGTGAGGTTCAAAGTCATACAAACAAACATTCACACAGATCTTGGTATGTTCTGAGATGAAACTAAAATTATTAAAAATATCTGAGGATCAGATATAAACTAGATATCTCAGTTCCTTTACAAGCAAAGCCAAAGTTTGACTGTGAAGCAAATTAAGAAATAAGACAATAACTCTGATTTATTCCAGCCATGTGTGGCCACCATAGCCAGTTGTTTAGTTCATTACAATTGAATTTCTGAATTATTTTTTTCATACTATATTGCTATCTTTAAAAAGAATGTGGTCATTTTTTA
This sequence comes from Graphiurus murinus, assembly GCA_004027655.1. NCBI lineage: Eukaryota > Metazoa > Chordata > Mammalia > Rodentia > Gliridae > Graphiurus > Graphiurus murinus. Next base: position 124,177 of record PVLC010001757.1, on the reverse strand, counting down.
GGTTCACACATTGATAAGTAGGACACAAGTCCCACTGTTTTTCATTTGTGTCTAATTTTTGCCACTCTGCTGAAAAATATATGACAAAATAGGAGTCAGTATATTGCATTGTGTTTCCTTAGTAGAAAACAGCTTTAGCAGGAGATACAGTATAATATCTAGTTCTCCCAAGTAGAAACAATTCATTCAAGCCTACAAATATTCCTGCGGTATACTTAGCGAGGCACTTGGTACTCAGAGAGAGGCTAAACAAAAGATGTTGCTTATTCCCTCAAAATGCTTACCCTGTAGGATGACAAACATGACCTATATACACAGGATATATTGGCTTTATTTGGCTATGTAACAAACTATCATAAACTGAGTGGCTTGAAATGATGCCAATTTATTATCTCACCATTTATGTTTTAGTCTTTTCATTGCTGTGGCCAAAATACCTGACAAAAGAAGCTGGATGTGGTGGTGCATGCTTGTAATCCCAGTATTTGGAAGACTGAGATAGGAGAATCACAGTTTCATGGCCAGCCTTAGCTACTTAGTGAGGCCCGCTAAAACTTAGTGAGACCCTGTCTCAAAATAAAGAAAAGAAATCCTGACAAAAACAACTTCTTCGAGGATTTATTTATTTATAAATTTGTTTATTTATAAACAAAATGTTTATTTATTTATAAATTTGTTTATTTATAAACAAAATATTCAGTTCATTGTTAGTTGGCTCCAAGGCAGATATATTATATGGCAGGGCATGACAGAGGAAAGCTGCTTAACTCATGTCAGAAAGAGAAAGAGAGCAAGAGAGAGAGGCACTAGGTATAATACTCAAGGTCCTGCTCCCAGTGATCCACCTCCTTCAGAGATATCCCCCTCCGAACCTTGCTGCAGTGATCTTTTCTAGGGGACATTCCATATCTAAACCATAACTGTGTCAGAAGTATGGGCATGATTTAAAGAGCTTTTCTGATCAGTCTCACCACAGTCAAGGTATCAACTGGGCTTATTCTCATCTGAAGGTTGACTAGGGAAGTGTCCAAGCCCAACTTCCTCACGTCAGTGATTTCTTTGCAGCTGTAAAATTCATGGCAGCTTATTTCTTCAAAGCCAGCAATGAAAAGAGAGAATCTCTACTACTTCAAATCCCTAACCTCAGGGATGACCTTAACCCTCTTTTAAAGGGCTTTTCTGATTTAGCTAGGCCCACCCAGGGTGATCTGTATTCTGATTTAGCCAAAGTCAAATGATTGGAAACCCTAATTACACCTGAAAAATCTTTTTGCTTTTGCCATACTCTATTGGTTAGAAATAAGTTAGAGGTTCTGACCACACTCAAGAGATTATACAAGGGCACAACTTATTGAGTACCACCCTAGGATGTGTTTGCCACCATGGCAAACACTAAATACAAGTAATGGCCATACAAGTGCCTTAGTATAGACACAATCTAAATGGAAATTATATATAGGGACAGAGAACACAAAGAAAATGGGCGATCTATTCATGAGAGTAACTTACTCAGCAAAAATGTAGTGTGTGCTTAACCATGTACCAGGCCCTGTGCTAAATTTTGAGGCTGTTGTCAGGAGCCAGCTCTCAAGGCAGCAGGGTCGAGGGTCCCTCTTTAGGTGTGGATTGTGATGAGGTCACGAGAATACGCTCACACCCAATGCAGTGTTGAAACACATCTGTTTATTCCAAAAAGTGGCCGTTTCTTATACTATCGTTTACAATGAGGCATACAGAATAGAAATTTTTACAGACTTGTTTTTCCTCAAGGTTGAGTAGGTACATCTTTAACTAGAAAAGTCATTTCCCATGGTATTTGACAGGATTAAGAAAACAGCAAAGGTTAAAGAATACAATACATATATAAAAATTCTTTTAGTACAAAAACAGTGTTAAAGGTTAACGATGAAGAAGAGTCTCTATTCATGTTCATTATTTGCCTAGCTCCTGTAAACAGTGTTCTTATCTTATTTTCAGGCAGCTAGAGTTAGTTAATGTGTGGTGGAGACAAGGGAGAGGTGTTATAAAGAGAGAAACTATCTGTCTTAAAGCTTTCTTTACTCATAGATAAAATAGTAGTCCTGAGTTTCTTTGGTTTAACTATATTGTTTCTAACCTGTGCTGATAGTAACTAAGCTTGCAAAGTCCATTTCCTGATGTTTGTAAAAATGTTAATGAATATCTCTGAGGCAAACTGAGGCATTGTCTTTTTCAGCTAACATTGAGTAATCACAATCCATCCAGCCATCTTGTGTTTCTAAGAAATTTTTCTTTATAATTAATGTGAAAACAAAACCCAAAGCACCCCAAATTTCCAGGATATAATAATGCAAAATGGGCCGGGCATGGTGGCACATGCTTGTAATCCCAGCATTTGGGAAGCTGAGACCGGAGGATCCGGGTTCGCAGCCAGCCTCAGCTACCTAGTGAGGCACTCCGCAACTTAGTGAGACCCAGTTTCAAAATAAAGAATAAAAAAATAGGACTGAGTGTATAGCTCGGAGGTAGAATGCCCCTGAGTTCAATCTGAAATATAAGTCTTGTTACTCCAAAGTGAGAGTTTTTTCTGCACTATGCTTGCAAGTTAACAACAAGGAAGTGATATGGAAGAAAATATAATATAGAAAACAAAAGTATCCAACCTCAGTACTTCTACAATATAAGATTCTCTCATTCTATGTTTAGTGGGTCCTTCCCCTGCTTTGTTAATATTTAAGTTCTAAATCATAGAGGCTTATAGAGTCAGAATATTGTCCTCAAGATTTTATGAAAATAAAGTTTGTTGAGCCTATAAAGAAACTCAGCCTCATATAGAGGGATAGCTTCCAATGAATAAGTTCTCTGTGCTCCATTAATTAGTTGATCTCTACTGAGAGTGCAAACAAGCTTCTCATTTCCACAATGATTGTAATAATGTGGACAATTTCTCATTGGGGATGAGAGACTGAAATCACCAATCATTTCATATAGGCTATTGTACAACTGACAGAATAATAAATTTCAGGTTATTGCTGACTTCTTGTTCAACTCTATTTTGGAATGTTTTCAGTTCATCCAATTCCCTCCCTCCCAGATTTTATATTATTTCTTGTTATTCAGGATATTTTGTGCCAAAAGTTTGGTCAGGTTTTCATTTTGTAGCCCCCATGGGGAGTTGATTATAAGTAAAGTAGAATTTATGATTCCCATAGTCTTAGATACAGCTAATATGCAATTTTATATCTTCAGTTATTTGTATGTCATTTCATAAACATATTACAGCTACATCAACCTTCTGACCCAAACATTTTAGTACCTTGTTAATCCAAAATTCTCATTACAATATTAAATTTCTATTATTTCTGTATTTAATCTGTTATAGCATGAGCATCACATGCCTCTCATTTTATCCTCTTAAGAACATTACACTAGGCCTTGTTTTTCTAGTCTATTTCCCCAGGCTCTCTGACAAAAATCCAAGACATTGAATACAGAGAAGCTTTATAGAAAGTGGAGTATAAGGGGCAGAGTAGTCATTAATAATAAGAATAATTATTATTAATGTTAGTAGTACTTTGGGTGAGGTTGCTGTTTAAATGTATCATATGGTAAAACTTTTAAAAATATCACTCCCTAGTGTGAATATGGTTATGCTTAAATTGAAATTATTTCATTTGAACTTAAAGTGTTGCTTTCACAGAAGGTTATGGTATTTTACATGTAATAGGTATAAATCAAGATAGCCAACTTTTTCAAAGATTCCTAATATATGTTTTACATAAAGCATTAAATATAATTAGAATCTATTCCCTATTATATGGGGTACAAAATGAAGGACAGATATTGATTTGTTCTGCTTGTAATGCTATAATATATCCAGATGCATTTTTAAAACCCACTCTAACTTTGAATAAATCACTTGTTCAAATATCAAGTGCCATTGACACCAAATCATTCTAGTTATTCTTTAATTATTTTTTTTCTCCCCAATCAAAAGAATTGTAGCTCTTAAAAACATTCAGTAACTCAGGCCAGCCATAATGACTTAAAAGTATAAGAGTAGTAGCTCAGAGGTAGAATCCCTCTGAGTTCAATTCACAGTATCACAAAAAAATAAAAAATGATATGAGGGTATTTTATTAGTTAAGGCAGTGATAAAATCTATGATGAACAGGGAGAAAGCAAAATGTTTCCTCAAAGAAATATCCATGTAATTTTCACTACCTGAGTTCTCTGTTGAGGCAAGGTTAAGAAGGTAGCATAATATTCTTCATAAATTGTGGACCTAGTGCAACCAGTTTTCCAGAATCTGAGCAAAAAAGTAGCTTAGCCTTTTTCTTCCCACTATCATCAAAAGGATTTCCGCTTCTTTTTCCCCTAACTTTATCCATGGGAGCTGCACCATATCCAGGAACATTATCTGTCATTCTGATATATTTATGATGCAGGTATCAAAATTTTTCTTTTTCTACTTCTTATTTCATGCAGAGTAGTAAATTTAAACTTCCTACAGAAAGGATATGTTATTAATGCAATAATTTCTCAGATATACATCTACATTTCTCAATGTTAATGTCTAATGGTTTTATTTTAAACCTTGGGTATATTGGTTAGTAATAGTCCCAGAAAATATTGTAAACATCCAACTTCTTCCACATTTCTGTTTAATATGCAAAATCAATTCTTCATTCTGTTCCCTCCCATCTTCTCCTCCTGTGTGTCTTCCATCCTCACAGTAGTATTAAGAATTAGTATAATTTAAATAACTAGAGGTTATGCATATTATCATAGAAGGTATTTTTGATTGCCTAGATTATGTGAATGAGAATCACTTTCTTAATGTAAATTAATCTATAATGACTGACACTCAATGTCATTTGTGTCACTGACAGCTTTTTGTGCCACCATTAGCCATCCTTATGCTACTGGATGGAATTTGTTTTCTAGTCATGACCATGATATTCAGTCATGAACATCTTTTTAGTAGAAGTTGAAGGGAGATGGTTTGTGTTGGAAGTAAGCCATACTCCTTGACCAGAAATTTCCTATACTAAAGACCAATGCAGATTGGCTCTACTCTGGTATATTTAAAACAGTGCCTACAACTATGGTGTACTTGTCCAAATTAATGAGTTAGTGGAGAATGGAAGGAATGGAGGAAAATAACTTTTCCTTGTTATTTACTCAATGAAGTATAATTTGAGAGGTTATTATTGCCCATTAGGTGCATTCTTGACCTAATGATAAGTAAGTCAAATGGTAAGTTCATGAGGTAAGTTTACAAGTGTTCATGAAGTCTCTGTGTCCTACGTGCTCTGTCAGGTACAAAGTAGTGATTTTGATAATTAAGTGCTTTAGCTGTTAACTGCAAAGTGAATTCAGAAATCAGAAACTTAGTACATCCTGTAATATTTATGGATGGCTTTGTAGATTAGTTAAGAAAGTGAGGCTTAAGGAAAATCTATAATTTGGAGAGACTAATAAAGGAAAATATTCCATTTTGGCATAATGACATAATTAAAGATTCAGTCTTTGTTGAGTAGGTAAGAAGGAATTATTTGAGGATTTTTAGCAAGTATATGACATGGTAAAATAGTACTACGTAAGGTATCAGAAGTGACTAGAAAAGTGAGTGTTTATCATTTAGAAGGGGCATTGCAGTAAATTGGGCCTTTGAGTCACTCAAATGGCTAATTCAGGCTTTGTGTCCGTACTTGGCTGAAATCAACTAAGTGGTTTGAAACTCACTGACTTGGAACTATTTTGAAAACAACCAGTTTTCTTGAATTCTGTTGTTTCTCCCCCAAATTATCTCATTATTACAGAATCACTGTGTTTTAATTACATGCAGAAAATAATCACTTGAGCATGTTGTTTCATGGTTTATAGGCAAACCAGCTTGTAAATTGCCTAAAAGTTTAGCTTTTCAGCTGGAAGTTTCAGTGTTGTATTGATAGAGCCTTTTAAGAGTTGTATAGATATTGGCAGGTGTTACTAAGATATGTTAAAATTACTAGGTGTTAGGATTCATATCTAAGTTGTCACCCATAGCAAAATAAATCCTTAGACAAAATGATGAAAATCATGTAGTATATTTTGGTGAGTTATTTTCAGTGATTTAGAATTTACTAGCATAAATTAAAAAAAAACAGAGCCAGGTGTGGTGGCGCACGCTTGAATCCCAGCATTCGGGAGGCTGAGACCAGAGGATCCGGGTTCACGGCCAGCCTCAGCTACCTAGTGAGGCACTCCACAACTTAGTGACACTCGGTTTCAAAATAAAGAATAAAAAAAAAAATAGGGCTGGGGGTATAGCTCGGAGGTAGAATGCCCCTGAGTTCAATCCCTGGTACCGCAAAAAAAAAAAAAAAATAAATAAATAAAAATAAATAAAAAAACAGAGAAAGATAATGGATAAAAGGGAAAAAGTGACAAAATGGCACTTTTATATATCATGGTTACAATAATTCATATTGAAGAACATGACTATCATTAGGAAACACGCTTTTCTGAAGAGGAGTGTATTAGGCAAAAACAAGTCATGAGTATTTGTTGAACATCTATTTTCCTCAAAGAATACAAACCACTCTACTCTTAATGATCCCCTAGAGAGAAATATATATACATATACATATACAAGGAGAAATATATACATTTAGCCAACCTAAATATACTAGTTATCCAAGTCTCTCTTGATCATTAACTACTGATAATTTTGAAATAGTTATTATGATGGCATTGGCAATGCTGAGTAAGTAATCTGGTTGTAACAAACTGTAGCAAGAATGGCTTTCCGGATAATGACACTGATACTAGGGTGAGTGGGGCAATATGAGCCAAGAAAGTCTCTTTGAGAAAAGAGCCACTTTGCTTTGATAGTTCTTGCACAACAATGACATACTACCACTATTGATTTTTCTTCAGTTTCTAGTTAATAGTTATATCAGTAATACAGCATCTAGGGAGAATGGAGGCAGAAATAGCATTTAACAGACCACCAGCACAGTACAGGAAATAGTTGATGGCAGCCTGAATTAATGTAGGGGTAGTAGGGATTGCAAGAGATTGACAGATCAAGAGACATTTGTGACAAGTAAATTTTCAAGTGTTAATCACTTTAATAAGATGGAATGCTAAAAATGAGAAGAGAGAGGGTAAGAATGGCTCTGAGGTTCCAGTCATGTGGACTAGGAGTGTGGATACTATTTGACAAAACTGGACAATTAGGAGATAGAATAGGTTTGAGATAAGGAAATATATTCCATTCTGGACATATCATCTTTAAGATGTCCCAGAGGGGAACTGTTGAGATTGTGAGATTAGGGTTTAGGAATGAGATTGAGGTTATGGATGTAGATATGGGAGTCACTAGTATCTTCAGAATTTAGGTGTCAATTGAAGCTGTGATAATGGATACAATAGCCCATGGAGAGAATACGGAGACTCCACAAAACAGAATAAAATGGGCTGAGAAAAAGATTCAAGGCTGGCAGAGGAAGTGTATCCAATGAAAGAAAGAAAGGATGGTAAGAATAGTGTAATGAGAAAAAGGAAAATGTAGTGCTTTGGAATTTAAAGGAACAGAGGGAATCTAGAACTATGGTGGTGGTTGACACCATCAGCAATTGCAGAAAAGTTGAAAAGGCCAAAGACTGAAAAAAAGGCATTTGGATTTCACACATTGGTGAACTTTATTTAAGGAACAATTTCAGTCAAGTGGAAAGCAGGCATATCAGATTACAATGAGTTACTGCAGAAGTAGAAGTAGGAAATTATTCTGGGGCACATATCATCAATGGCAGAGGCTACAGTGATAAAGTACAAAGAGGTATGAAAATTGCCTTAGGTTTATTTTATTTCTGATAGTACACAAATTCTTCATTATGTGGCTTACCCAGTCCATATGTGTATTCATCATGGATTCAGTATAGCACTGTGAAATTCTGTCAACAATCATTTTAGTTTTCATAGTTTAAAAAAGCATGTACTACCATGTTCCTTGCAGCACTATTCAAAATAGGTAAATTATGGAATCAACCCAAGTATCTGTTAAAGGAGGAATGAATAAAGAAAATGTGTCCATATAAGATAAAATACTATTCAGCCTCTAAAAGGGAGACAGTCTGTCATTTCTGGAAGCATGGATGAAATTGAAGTACAAGTGAAATAAGTGAAACATAGAAATACAATAGCAATATGTTCTCATTTTTACGTGTAATCTAAAACAATTGCACTTAGAGACTCCATCAGAGAGCAGAATGTTGGTTACCAGAAAAAGTAATCAGGAAATTATACTCCAAGGGTACAAAGCATAGGTTAGATACGAGGAGTAAGGATTTTTTTTTATACTGACTATTGAATTCCTTAACAAATAAAAAAGGCTTGTTGAGCTCAACAAATAAAAAAGGCTTGTTGAGCTCAACAAGCCTTTTTTATTTTTATTTTTTATTTTTAGACTGGGTATCCTTAATTTGCACAGACTGGTCTCTAACTTGTGATCCTCCTGCCTAAGCCTCCCAAGTAGCTGGATTTGTAGACATACACCATGGTGCCCAGTAGGAAGAGTAAGCTTGATTTATTTTTTTAGTCAGTTGTACAGTATGCTAATGATAAATAATAATTGAGCACTACACATTTCAACATCAATTTTAAATACTCTCATCACAAAAATGTTAAATATTTGAGATTATTTAGAATGTTTAGTCATTCTATATTGTATTAGTCATTCCATGTACCACTTTGTACCTCATATGCATATATATGTATATACAACTATAATTTGACAATATATGATAAAGAAAAGAAAGGGGAAACAGAGGTGAAATCAAGGAAGCCATTTCTTACTGACTTCTTTTCTTGGTTCCTGTGGGTCTCACAGTATCTGGCACATAGTAGGCACTAAACAACTGTCAGTCAAATTGAATAAAATTCTTTGAGAATCTCTATCTTAATGGACAAACATATTGACTACTTCAGGGAAAAACAACCAAATAAAAAACAACCAAATAAAAGCTTTTTCTCTGGCCAGGGCTAAAAATGCTACCATGTCTCACATTTTAATTTTTCAGTACCAGTTTTTGGTACTTGGCTTGTGGTGAATGCTTTCACTGCAACTTTAATAACTAGGAACTTCATGTATATCAGCAAATGGTCTTAACAGAAACTGAGACTGTCTGGAACTGAGCATGATTAAGAATTTTCTCTTTCAGTAAACATTTGTTGTGATTTTGCAGGTAAAATGTTGCTGACTTTATTTAATCCAATTGACTTATTCTGACTTAGGACCCAGTACCAAATTACATAACCTAGTTATTATAACTACTTCTTAACTTACAAATTTAAAATATTTGTAGTGCATAAATTTTGTACTGAGGATGGTTTTTTGCATGTTTCCTTATCATTTTAATGTTTTTCAGATCAGGTTATGTACAAGGAAGAACTTTCTGGGAGACCAGTTAAAAGCTAAAAAGTGATGTAGAAAAATAGACTAAGAAAATAACATGTTCCCTCTCTATAAGTCTACCAGTAGTTTAAATAATCATTTCTTTGATAAAGGATTGTCATCAGATTGAGTTGATGACCATACTAATATGACCTAATAAGGACTTCTTTTGGTACTAGGGGTTGAAACAAGATGCATCATACCTCCAGGATGCACCTCCAGCCCTATTTTATTTTTTATGTTTTGACAAAGTCTAGTTAGGGTGCTGAGGCCTGCCTGAAACCTGTGATCCTTCTGTCTCAGCCTCCCAAGTACTAGGATTGAAGGCAAATGCCACCTTGCCCACTCCAATAAGGACATTTTATACTCTTAACTTTTTTTGTTTCTTTTTTTTATTGGTGCATTGTAATCATACATCTTTGTTAGGTACAAGCTGATAAAGGCATACATGCACATATTTCTCATTTAACCCTTCCCCAATCCCTGCCCACTCACTCACCCTCCATTCTTCTCAAGTTCAGTTTAGTGATTGACTTTGATATGTTTGTGAAAGTATATCATGTGTATTAGGGTGTTTCCCTTCCCCCCATTACCTTCAGTTAAGTCACTTTCTTTGCTCATCTAATGATTCTCCTTCTTCGTCTGAAGTCCCTCTTATGCCCCATCTTCTCCCTAGCATCCGCATATTAGAGAGAACATATAATTTTTTATTTTTTGTGTCTGTCTAATCTCACTTAACATAATGTTTTCCAGTTCCATCCATTTCCCTGCAAATGACATAATTTTGTTCTTCTCTATGGCTGAGTAAAGTTCCATTGTCTATATATCCCATAGTTTTGTGATCCATTCATCTGTCGATGGACATCTTGGCTGCTTCCATAGTTGGGCAATTGTAAACTGTGCAGCTATAAATATATATATACAAATGCATCCATCTGATAGTTTGGTTTCCATTCTTTTGGGTAGATACCCAGAAGTGGTATTGCTGGATCATATGGTAGGTTCATTCCCATTCGTCTGAGGATCCTCCATACTGTTTTCCAAAGTGGTTGCACTAATCTGCAATCCCATCAACAATGTATTAGGGTGCCCACTTCTCCACACCCTTGCCAGCATCTGCTGTTGTTTGTGTTTTTGATGATTGCCATTCTAATTGAGGTTAGGTGAAATCTTAAGGTAGTTTTTATTTGCATCTCTATAATTGCTAATGATGTTGAACATTTCCTCATGCATTTATTGGCCATTTGTATTTCTTCTTTTGTGAAGTGTCTATTTAGATCCTTTGCCCATTTTTTTGATTGGGTTATTTGTTTACTTAGCTGTGAGTTTCTTGAGTTCTATTTATATTCTAGATATTTTTCCTCTATCAGAGGAGTAGCTGGTAAAAATTTTCTCCCACTCTATGGGCTCTCTGTAGAGGTTCTTGATAGTTTCCTTTGCTTCACAGAAGCTCTTTAGTTTAATGCAATCCCGTGTATTGATCTTCCTTTGAGTTGCTTGTGCCTTTGGGGTCTTATTGAGAAAGTTTTTACCTGTGCCTATGTGTTGAAGTGTTGGTCCTATGCCCTCTTCAAGTAGCTGCAAAGTCTCTGGCCTAACTTCCAGGTCTTTGATCCGCCTTGAGTTGACTCTTGTGCAGGGTGAGAAAGTGGGGTTTATTTCCATTTTCCTGCATATGGTTAACTAGTTTTGCCAACACCATTCATTAAAGAGGCTATCTTTTTTCAGTGTATGTTTTTGGCTCCTTTGTCAAAAATCAATTGACTGTAAGTATGTGGGTCTATTTCTGAATCTTCTATTCTGCTCCATTGGTCAGTGTGTCTGTTATTGTGCCTACACCATGCTGTTTCTAGTACTGTAGTTTGTAGTATAGTTTGAAGTTAGGTATTGTGATGCCTCCTGCATGGTCCTGTGGTTAAGAATTCCTTTGGCTATTCTGGGTTTTTTGTTGTTCCAAATGAATTTAAGGACTGATTTTCTATGTCTGTGAGGAGTGAACTTGGTCATTTAATGAGTATTCCATTGAATCTGTAGATCACTTTGGGAGGATGGCCATTTTTATGGTATTTATTCTGCTTGTCCAACAGCACGGAAAATCTTTCCATCTTCTAAGCTCTTCTTCAATTTCTCTTTTCAACTTTTTTTTTTTTGCCATGCTGGGGATTGAACTCAGGGGCATTCTACCTCCAAGCTACACCCTCAGCCCTATTTTTTATTCTTTATTTTGAAACCGAGTCTCACTAAGTTTTGGAATGCCTCACTAGGTAGCTGAGGCTGGCCTCGAACCCAGATACTCCGGTCTCAGCCTCCCGCATGCTGGGATTACAAGCGTGCGTCACCATGCCCGGCTTTCTTTTCAACTTTTTATACTTTTACTTATAGAAGTTTTTAACCTCGTTGGTGAGGTTTATTCTATTATTTTATTTTTCGGGATGCTATTGTGAGTGGAATTGTTTTCTGGATTTCTTTTTCAGTGGATTTATGGTTGGCATATAGGAAAGCTTCTGATTTTTTAAGATTGCTTTGCATCCAGGCACTTTGCTGAATTTGTTGATCTGTTCTATAAGTTTTTTGGTTGACTTTGTTGGGTCTTCTAAGTATAGTATCATGTCTTCTGCAAATATGGACAGTTTTAGTTCCTACTTCTCACCCTCACTAGCATTTGTTGTTGTTTGTATTTTTGATAATTGCCATTCTAACTGGTGTTAGGTGAAATTTGAAGGTAGTTTTAATTTGCATCCCTCTGATTGCTAATAACGTTGAGCACTTCATCATACATTTATTGGCTATTTGTATTTCATCTTTTGTGAAGTATATATTTAGATCATTTGCCCATTTTTAGATTGGGTTATTTGTTTTCTTTGCTGTGAGTTTCTTTAGATAAGCATACTGTATTTATTTGGGATTAGATACACTTATTTTCTTATCCAACAACCATTTTTTCTTCCTTTGTTGTTACCATGTCAGTTTTTTTCAGGTATCTTAAAATTCTAGAGTCATAACCATATTTAATTTTATAAATGGAAGGGAACTTGGAAGTCATTTTTCCTCATTCTCTAACTGCAGAAATAGCATTCAATTATGTACTTTCCAGTTGCACCTGACATTTCAAGTACTACCTACTATTAGTATTCATGTCTATAAATATACCAAGTACCTTGGTTCTTTGAAAACAGTTTGAGCATCATTGTGGATGATTTGCCTGTGAATACCACGTTGTTCCCTGCTCTCTCGGAAACCTATTAAATCATAATTTCTAGGGTTGAAACCCAAACAATGGTACCTTATAAGCTCCCAGAAGTAGTTAAAATGTACATCTGCTATTGGGAATCTGTGGGATAGACTAACTTTCAAAAAATTGCTTTTAGAAATATGGAAGTTTAGAGCTGGGCATGGTGATACACACTTGTAATTCCAGAATTCAGGAGGATGAGACTGGAGGATCCGGGTTTGAGGCCAGCCTCAGCTTCCTAGTGAGGCTCTCCACAACTTAGTGAGACCCGGTTTCAAAATAAAGAATAAAAAATAGGGCTGGGGGTATAGCTCAAAGGTAGAATGCCCCTGAGTTTAATCCCTAGCACCGCAAAAAAAAAAAAAAAAAAAGAAATATGGATGTTTATGTCATGAATTGCTATTCTGGAGTAAAACTCTAAATTTCTTTGTTGATATCATGTAGACAAACTATCACCCTGTTCAAAAATGTTCCTTTATATCTCTGTTAAGATTATATTGACTGTGAAAAGACCGTTATTAACTTAGTTTTATATTTTGCATGATTTTAAAAAATATGTTTATCCCGGCATGGTGGTACACACTTGTAATCCCAGTACTTGGAAGGCTGAGACAGGAGGATTACAGGTTCGCAGCCAACCTCAGCTACTTAGTGAAGCCCTCTGCAACTTAGACGCTGTTTCAAAAATAAAGACTAAAAATAGGGCTGGAGGTGTAGCTCAGAGGTAGAATGCCCCCTGGGTTCAATCCCTAATATATATCATCATCTATGTCAGGATGTAGGTAAGAGCATACCAAAAAAATATTCCTTCCCCTTAATAAATTTGATCTCTATTTTAAACTTAAGGATGTGAGTCTTTGAGAGTTAAATATATTCACTTTGGTATAATATATACCATATGAATTTGGTTTAAAAGATGGATTTTAAGCTGATCATGGTGGTTCATGTCTGTAATCCCAGTACTTGAGAAGCTGAAACAAGAGGATCACAGATTTTTAACCAACCTCAGCAATTTAGCAAGACTCAGTAACCTAGTGAAACTGTTTCAAAATAAAAAAAGAAAAAAGTCTGGAGGTATAGCTCAGAGGTAGAATGCCCCTGAGTTCAATTCACAGTAAAGGATGAATTTTAGGAATACTGAAGCAGGTCAAATATACTTCCATTTTGCTATTAATCACCTAGTGAGTTTGTTCAAATGATGTCACTTTTCCCCTGATTTAGTGAGATTATTGTTCAAATATCTGTTCAAATGAAGTGTTTCAGGAAACATACTTAGGAATGTCCAGGTTTTCTTCCATGAATTGTACCCTAATTAAGTTCTGAATAGCATGCATTTTTGTTTCTTGGTGTTGAACTCCTTTTATTTTATGAAAGCATTCTAAACTCTTGGGTGTTATTGTTGAATTCATAATGCAGCTCTTTGGAAATTGAGGCATGTCAGTTTGTTCCCACCAAATAGACTTGTTTGGAGATCAGCCATTCTTGGAAATTGCTCCCAGAGAAACTAATGATCATCAGAGTTTATTACATGTGCTTGTAAGGGGCTCAACAAATCTATAACTATAATCAAAACATGGTATTAGTTGATAGATACAAAAACATGCTTGGTGTGTGTCTTGGTCAACATTCTCACTACTGTGACACAGTAAACCTGACCACACCATTTAAAGGAAGGAAGATTTATTTGATCACAGTTTTTGGAGATTTCAGGGTTCAGTTAATGTTAGTCCAGGTCTGCCTGATTCAGTGCATAGCATTGGGAAGCAGAAAGAGTGAAAAAACGAGGGCTTTGCTCTCACATCATGGAGGGAGGGAGCGAGGGAGGGAAGGAAAGAGGGAAAGAGAGAGAGAGAGAGGGAGAGAGAGAGAGAGAGAGAGAGAGAGAGAGAGAGAGAGAGAGAAGGGGAGGAAATACTTTATATAATCCCAAGGTCACACCTCCAGGGACTCCTCCTTCCAACATTGTTACCTTGTTTCCATGAGGGCTAAGGGGACTTCCTAAATCCAAACCATTATAATGTATAACATGTTTCTGTCTGCATGCAGCATCTTGCTGAGCACTTGGATTGTGACCTCATTCTAACATTCATATTTTTAAATTCTGTTGCATATGGGGGAGGTGATTGCTTTAACAATCTAGTTAAACACAAGTAGAAAACTATCCCAGAATTGTAAGGTACACAACCTATATCTTCATGTATGACTATGAAAGGATTTTCTAAGTGATTAAGTAAAAATTATCAGCTAGACTAGCATTTCTCAACTCTGGCTGCATATAAGGATAAGCTAGGGGAACTGTAAAAATAATGTCAGCCAGTCTCTATTCTGACAGATTCTGATGTAATTGGTTTGGAGTAGGACCCATATCAGTATTTGAAGTCTCCTAGGTGACTCTAACGTGCGACCATAGTTGAGAATTACCAAACTTGAGTGTACTTATGAACATAGGGGCCATTATGTGTGTTCTTTAGTGCTATACCCCTGTGTCCGGGCCAGTGTCCGGCATATAGTAGTTCAGCAAATATGTGTTTTGTGCAAAGTTACCAGCTATAGAATTGGTGGACATTTAGACTTGGTTGTCCAGATATTCAAGTAGCAACAATTGCTAAATGTTTGGAGTAGTCAGAGGTCTGTGGATGTTTATAAAGAATACCATCACACCAAAGTCTCACTAGGAAGGCTGCTTTACTATTGATATATTATGCTTGTCTCTTGCCTATAATGAAAAAGTGTCCAAAATAAAAAAGTACCTAAGGTCTGACTTCAAGGTGTTTGTAACCTACACAGACTACTAATTTTCCATGTTCTCTTTGTGTAGTCTTCTTCCTTTGCATAGCCCCATTAAGAAACATGGGCAAGGAACAGAAAGACAGGTACTACATTATTTCACTCATATGTGAAACCTAAAAAAATTGATCTCACAGAAGTTGAGAGTGGAATGGTAATTACCAGAGGCTGAGAAGAAGGGTGAGATGGGGAGAGATTGATCCGTGAGTACACAGTTACCATTAGATAGGAGCAAGAAGTCTTGGTGTGCTATTTTACAGTAGGGTGATATCAATAATGATAATAATAATGTTCTGTACATTCCAAAAGGTATAATAAGGTATATTGTAAGTATTAACCATGCATAAATAATAAACATTTGAGGAGTAGATATGTTTATCATGATTTAAAATTATACAATGCGTATATGTACCAAAACATCATGTGGTACCCCATAAATATGTATAAATTTTATGCTTGTATATATCAGTTAAAATAAATTTAAGCCAGAAGTGGTGGTGCAGGCCTGTAATCCCAGCATTTGGGAAGCTGAGATAGATTATCCCAGTTTCAAGGACAGACTCAACAATTTAGGGAGACCCTTGTTCAATATAAAAAATAAAGTAGGGCTCAGAGGTAGAATGCCCCTGTGTTCAATCTTCAGTAACACACACACACACACACACACACACACACATGCACACAACCACTGGTGGATCAGCTGGGTTTTTTTTTCATAATAATGTGAAGGGGAGGAAGGCAAAAATTTGTTGACCTTTGTGGAATTTTTAAGTAAATTTCCAGTTCTGTTAGCACAGTAAAGACTTTCAGTTATATGCTTGTTATTTACTCCTATTTCAAGATCTAGTATACTCTTAATTGTGTCTCAAAATCTTTTCTGAACTACTTTGGTAGTTTTCATCTCTTACTCTTTGTCAGGATGTTGATGAATTTGTAGTCTCATTCAAAACCCCAGGGTTATGGCTCCAATTTAAATATGTAAATTTAATAACATAATGCCAGTGTCCTTTCTTTTTAGTGTAGATTATCTCCAAACACTGGCATAACTGGGACTTGATAATTATTTTGGCCTATAGTAAATCTAGTTGGGTAGTATTTCAGATAACATTTAACTAATTGATTGTATTTTCTTTTTATTAATTCCATGTTTGCAATTGAGTTATGTATGAAGCAGAAAAAATATCCCCATCCCGGTGTTCTTTGAAAATGGTGTTATATTTAACCACACAGTGTCTTAATAATATTAATGTTTTGAGATGACTTGAGGATTAAAAGGTATCTTTAGCTGGTGGGAGAAATACCCCTCCACAATAGTTGATACAACATACATGTAGTGAAAATGACAATCAACTGATCTATTAAGTACAGAAATAGAAGTCCTGCATAAGAGATTTCTGTATCATTGCTGGGGAATGTGTGTGTGTGTGTGTGTGTGTGTGTGTGTGTGTGTGTGTGTATGTGTGTGTGTTGTTCATCTCTGCTCAGGCACAACATTCAAATCATTTTCAAGTGCTCCCCTTTGAAGCACTTTAATGCTGAATTGCTATCTGTGTTTGTGCCTTACATTTAACATCCAATTTGACTCTTCACAGAATCACAGTAGCAAAGTAGGACAGAAATTAAGGGTCAAAGAATAGCTTAATCTGAAAATTCCCTGCTTTATGCAGTTGGTCTAAGAGGACTCTAGTGAGGAAGTACTTTGTGAAAGGGAAAGCTGTACACATTACATGGGATTATTTATACTCAAGTATGCTTGACATTAAAACACCTTCTCTTTTGCTGATTATTAAACTTCCTCTAATCAGCCACCAAGAAAGAGGAGAAGAAAGAAATAACTTTCAATTCTATTTTAGTAGTCTCACCTAAGGAATTTAAGATAGGCTTTTTAACTCAAGAGATTAATTCAGTTTACATGTATAAGAGCAGAAGACCTTTTTCTTGGAGGGATGAATTAGTATAGAAAGACCTACTACTATTAATAAGTGGTTCTGGAAATTGCTTTTAAATAGAATCTCCCCCACCCCAGTCATACACCCAGAAGACATTCTAATGGTTGAAGCTCAAGAAGAGAGATCTATCTACTGGCTTTACCTTTCCTTTGTAAAAATAAAACACTTGGTAGCAGTCCTTAAGCACCAAATTTTCTTGATTTAGCACTTTCTTGGAGGAAACAAAAGACCTTTTTTTAAATTTTTTTATAATAATTGGTGTATTGTAATCATATGTCTTTCTTAGGTTCAAGCTGATAAGGCATATATACACACATTTATCATTTAACTTCTTCCCCCATTCCCACCCCTCTCCCTCGCCCTCCCTCCTTCTCAAGTTCAGTTTAGTAATTAACCTTGAAATATTTGTGAAAGTACATCATGTGCATTAGGGTGCCTCCCCCCCATCCATCCTCCTCAGTTAAGTCAATTTCTTTGCTCATCTAGGGTTTCTCCTTTTTCATCTGGAGACCCACTTATGCCCCTTCTTCTCCCTAGCTTCCAAATATCAGGGAGAACATGCCTTTTAACTCTTTGTGATTGACTAATCTCACTTAACATAATGTTTTTCGGTTGCATCCATTTCCCTGCAAATAACATAATTTTGTTCTTCTTTATGGCTGAGTAAAATTCCATTGTGTACATATCCCATAGTTTTGTAATCCATTCATCTGTTGATGGACATCTTGGCTGTTTCCATAGTTTGGCTACTTTGAATTGTGCAGCTATAAACATAGATACACATGCGTCGGTCTGATAGTTTGGTTTCCATTCTTTTGGGTAGATACCCAGAAGTGGTATTGCTGGATCATATGGTAGGTTCATTCCCATTTGTCTGAGGATCCTCCATACTGTTATCCAAAGTGGTTGCACTAATTTTCAATCTCACCAGCAATGTATTAGGGTTCCCACTTCTCCACTCCCTCACTAGCATTTGTTGTTGTTTGTGTTCTTGATGATTGCCATTCTGATTGGAGTTAGGTGAAATCTCAAGGTAGTTTTGATTTGCATCTCTCTGATTGCTAATGATGTAGAACATTTCCTCATGCATTTATTGGACATTTGTATTTCTTCAACAAAAGACCTTTATCAAGCTTCTCTTCAGCTCTTGACAGATTCTTCTCCTTGAAGTGGTAACTGAAATGTTACTAAGACATTTTCTCCAGTGAAGAAACCACAGATGGGAACTCTAGTCATATGATTGCCTTTTCATTCCAGACTCAGCTTGCTTAAGAAGAAACTATCTTTGCTGTATCACTGATTTAATTGTTCTCTTCCCTTTTTTTTTCTTCCATCCCCTCAGCAACTCTTTGTCAACCAATGTGATTTGGATTAGGGTTTTCAAACTACCCTCTTTAATAGCATCTACCAGCTTCTGGAGGGTGTAACACAGCTAAAATCTGGAAGGCATTTTGACATGGCAATAATCATGGCTGCCATAAATTTCCTTCTTCACGGTGTTGTAGTTTGCACAAACTCTTCAGGCAAATATGATTCTGTGTGTTTATGGGTTTCTAGAATTCAATGGCTATAGCTTTTCTCTTAGAAATTTCTCTATGGAAGGATGACTCCTAAGTTGTGCTGGAATGTTTTCTCTGAATACTAAAATCAGAGGATCTAGGTGCATGTGACCTTCAAATGAAAGAAAATTATCTTTTTTCTATAGTTCACATCCCTTTCTTTCATTGCAAATAAATATTATAGGAACAACTTTTTTTCTCCTGCATTGGTCATCTTGTAAGGCATCCATACATATTTCTCTGAATACTCACACTCCTCACTGCCTTCCATGGACGATAATGCTGTTCAAATGAATACACAGTCATTTTTATAATGCTTTCTAGGAAACTCCATAAATTAAGAGTAAGGTCAATTTATAGCCAAAAGCATCTTTTAATATTAAGATCCAAGATGCTTGGGCATGACATCCAAGATGATATTCTTTATGGTAAATTTCCATTCATGCTAAGGTTGTTGTGAAGTCTTGAGATATTCAGTTAGGCCAGAGTCTCTCCACCTCAGCACTATTGTAGCATTCCTGGTCTCTATATGCTGCATACTAGATGTACCTTCCCCCTAGATCCTGACAGAAAAAAATATCTTCAACATTACCAAATGTCCTCAATGTGGGAATGAGAGGGCAGATCTATCCCCAGTGAAGAAATACTGGTTTAGAATATCTGGGGCCTGGCCTTCCATTGAAGAGGTACAATCATGTTTCTATTTTTTAATTGGTGCATTGTAATCATACATCTTAATGAGGTACAAGCTAGTAGAGGCATACATGCACACTGCACTCATTTAGCCCTTCTCCAATTCCCACCCAATTCCTTCCCCTCCTTCCCCATTCCTTCCCCTTCCTCCTTTCTCATGTTTGCCTTAGTGATTGACTTTGATATATTTATGAATATACATTATATGCATTAAGGTGTTTTTCTCTCTTCCCCCCACATAACCTTCAGTTTGGTCACCTTCTTTGTTCATCTAAGGATTCTCCTTCTTTGTCCAGAGTCCCTCCTATGATCCACTTTCTTCCTAGCTTCTGCATATTGGGAAAAGAATCTGATTTTTTTTACTTTTTGTGACTGACTAATCTCACTTAGCATAATATTTTCCACTTCCATCCATTTCCCTGTAAATGACATGATTTTGTTCTTCTTTATGGCTGAGTAAAATTCCATTGTAATCCATTCATCTGTCGATGGACACCTTGGCTGTTTCCATAGTTTGGCTATTGTGAATTGTGTGGTTATAAACATAGATACACATGCGTCGGTCTGATAGTTTGGTTTCCATTCTTTTGGGTAGATACCCAGAAGTGGTACTGCTGGATCATATGGTAGGTCCATTCCCATTCATCTTAGGATCCTCCATACTGTTTTCCAAAGTGGTTGTACTAATTTGCAATCCCACCAACAATGTATTAGGGTTCCCATTTATCCACATCCTTGCCAGCATTTGTTTTTTGTATTTAAATATTATTAAAATGGCCCTTCTTCCAAAAGTGATATACAGATTCTATGCAATACCCACTAAATTACCAAGGTCATTTATCACACACATAGAAAAATAAATCCTTAAATTCATTTGGAACAACAACAACAACAAAAAAGAGAATATCCAAAGTAGTTCTTTGCAACAAAAACCATGCAGGAAGCTGGGCGTGGTGGTGCAAGCTTATAATCTAGCACTAGGGAGGCTGAGACTGGAGGATCTGAGTTGACAGCCAGCCTTAGCCACTTAGTGAGGCCTTCCTCAACTTAGTGAGAACTTGTTTCAAAATAAAGAAAAAAAAATAGGACTGGGTGTGTATGTCAGAAGTAGAATGCCCCTGAATTCAATCCCCAGTATTGCCAAAAACAAACAAACAAACAAACAAACAAACAAAATGCAGGAGGCATTGCAATATCTAACTTCAAACAAACTATAATACAAAGCTACAGTAATAAAAAACAGCATGATATTGGCATAAAAACAGACACATATACCAATGGAGCAGAATATGGAACTCAGAAACAAATCTGCACACTTACAGCCAATTGATTTTTTAGAAAGGGGCCAAAAACATACACTGGAAAAAAAGATATCCCTTTCAACAAATGGTGTTGGCAAAACTGGTTAACCATGTGCAGAAAAATGGAAATAAACTCCACTGTCTCACCCTATACAATCACTTTTCAATATAAGCCACATATACAGTTTTCCATTACTACTACTTATGCTATTTCTTTGTACCATCCTCAAGAACTTCCATATACTTTCTATACTTGAAGAGTTAGAAATAGCATCACATATTTTCTATGACTGTGACAAGAGTATCCATTAATTCATAGTATCCTCACACAAGCCCCCTTTATGAGCATTTTCTCTTACAAAGCAATAGTGTGTAATATACCACAGTTCTCTGCTTATTTTCTGTACTGGTCTCTTATCCATTGTGTTATGCTGACTTGCCTTTATTTTTAAAGCAAAAATGCCAAACTATTTAGGGTACATACTTTCATTGCTTTGTGAGTTTGACAGAAAGATTAAAGACACTTTATTTCAAAATTTTGGGGGATTTTTTTCTACTAAAGATTTTTAGTCAGCACTGCTTTTTTAAGATATCATGTTCTGATGATTTATTTGTGTAGTTTACCCTTTCAACATAACTACTGCTATAAGCTGGAGACGCATCATACATTTTCAAGACCTGTAGGTCTGCTGAAATTTTGATTTTTTCCCCCTGATATTCACAGGAATATTATACAGACAGATTTTCTATTTAAAGATTTTGTATAAACCTCATTGTTCCACTTAAGTAATAAATATTGGTACATGAACTGGTTTGACTTTGTAGTGAGAACTACTAAAAGCTTTTTAATAGAAAACAATAGGGAATGCCAAACATTGAATCACAATCTTACTGAAGCAATTTTTTATTAGAAAGACTTTCATCACAAAGAAGTTTTATACTGCCCAAATTTTGCCAGAAATTGTCTGGTTAAAATCTTTTGCAATGTCTTCTGTTGCATGCTTACTTATGTTTTTATGGATAAAAGGGATGCTTTTAATATGTTGGTAGTTTAAACTTACTTTTTATTTATCTTTCTCTACATATACATACATGTGCATATATTTAGAGACAAAACAAAAGATTGTAACAATTTTTTTGATTTGATGTTCACTAGGATAGGTGATTAATAGCCATATGTATGCTTACTAGTATGTGACTACTTGCTTTGAAACAAATAAGCTAGAATTCCCCAAAGTAAGCCACTAATTTCCACTGGATCTCCTCACCAGTCTGTGCTCTCTAACCCAGACCAGCTGCTTTACAACAGAGTAACCACTATAAAAATTACCAGAATAATATAAACTAGTAGTTTTGTTTATTTTAGCATATTTAAACCATAATATTCTCTCTGAGTTTTGACTAAGCCTTAATTTTTATAAGCCGTATGGATATATTTAGAACAGTTCAGAAGGCAAAATAAAAATGAAAACAAAACAATAACTCAGAATACACATTCTGGTATCATGTAAATATATTCTGTACGTATAAAATCAGGAAAGTCCCTATTTACAGCCAACTACCATTTTAGACTTGTCACTTCCTTCCTTGATAGCATTTTTTTGTTACTGCTGATTCTCACTGATTTTCTTATCCTTTAATATTAAAGAGAGATTCCTAAAACTCTGTCTTGGTGCTACAAACATGTAGTACTTTCTGAAATAGTAGTTTAATGGGCTTGAAAATAGGATTGTTGCCTGTGTTGGACTATAGAAGAGGTAGGTACTAAGAAAATTTAAAAAAATATATGTTGTGTTTAGATTGCATTTTACATTGCACACTTCCATCCTCATTTGGTTCCTCACATATGGAAGGTGCTTCATTTTTTTTTTATTAAGTCATTCTTACAGTAGAGGTAAAATGATTCTCTATTCTTCTACTCTTAGGTTCTTCAGTGATCATAGTTATTATCTCTTTCCATGTTGGGACAGAAAATGCTTTATATAGAATTATTGCACAATACATTAAATGTGTATTCTAAATGACACTTAAAATGTATTGTAATTAATCATTTGTTGCATGTAAATTATTTTCCTCAGTAATTAAATAGTATCAGTTAAATAATTTCCTGCCTGTAAATTCATTGATAACTAAATATTTAGCATACCTTCCTCTGGACTGTATAGATCCAAATGGATGAGATGCTATTCTTGTCCTCAGGAGCTAAAAATCTAATTGAAAAGGACAAAAGTAACTATGGCTGGTGGAAAAAGGGCTATAATATAGATATATACATTGTGCCGTGACAGAGAAAGTTAATTTTGTTATTGAGGAAATAGAATGGGCTGCAGAGGGAGAAGAGATTTGAGCTGGTCTGAAAAAATAGGAGTTTTACAATTAAAGAAATCAGAGTGCCTATTGGGGAAAGAATCAGAACCATTCCAACCTGCTGGGAGAGCATAAGCTAAGTCATGGAAGTGCATGACTTGTTTGCTATGCATGTCATGTGTCTCAGTGTAGAATTGGAACAAATAGAAAGATAGACCTTGAATACCTATTAATGAATTTGGACTTTATCCTGAAGGTAAAGATCATTGGAATGTTTTAAGCAGGAGTCTGCCATCAAATGGTTTCAAGTTAAAGATATAATTTTGGCAGCAGTATTGGCAATGATTAGGGGATATAAAGGGATTTGTTAGGAGTTTACTACAATTATCCATGTGAGAGATGATGACAACCTGGATTAGGATGTGAGCATTGTAAATGGAAATGAAGAAATGTTTTGTAATCATGGTAGAAAGAAATTAGTAACCAATTATGTATGAAGAATGAGGTACAACAGAGAAGAATGACTCAGTCAGCAATTATCCAGGCAAATAGAGATGGAGGAGGAATAACATATTTTATTGGATAAGGTGATGTTGGATACATTTGTTGTAAGATTACTGTAGGATGTTAACATTTAGAACTATGAAACTTGAGTTCAAGAGACAATTCAGAGCTATAGACAAATTTTAGAGTCATTAGCATAAATGTGGTTGCTACAACCATGGGACTGGATGAAATTGCTCATGAAAACATACAGAATGAGAGGAGAGAAGAGAGGATATGTATCATGGAAAGGACAGGTTTTCAGAAGCTAGCAGAGAAAGGAATGAAGTAGTTGGGCTGTTGATGCAGTAACTGGACCAAAGGGTAACAAGGATACAGTGCTGTTGAGGAAATTGAGATGTTTAGAGAGATGGAGGCAGAATGAATGCTAGGATAAGGGAGGAGGAGAAAGCAAGAAAGAGAGAGTAAAAAGAAGAGTGAGAAATACAGAGAGGGGTTGATGGGGGATTGTTAGGGAATATAGAGCAAATTTTCAGAAGAGTCAGTACATATTAAAAGTGCAGATGAGGGGCAAAAACACAGATGAGATTCTTGGAAAACTAGGAGAAAAAGTCTTTCTCTGATACAGAAGAGAAAAAAGTAAGAATAAATGAAGATACTTTTTTGAGAGTACAGTTAAAAGAAGTTGAAACACTTGACTTTTCTATGAATGGGAGAAAAAGGAAAAAGTCATGGATACCAGGAAAGTGAGTTGACACAAGTGATGTAACATTGACAAAAAGAATCAATAAGAGGTTTTTGAGGATAACCTGTTGTTAAAAACAAAACAAAAACATTATATGTAGTGGAAGCAATCAGCAAGATATGAGTTTTCTTCTTGAGTGCTTGAGAGCAGAAAGAAGTAAAAAGTAATGAAGGAAGGATTAGTGAAGGCTTGTGAACTGGCAGGTCAGATAAGGTATCAGGTAGGGTGCATAAGGGACTTGTTATCACTGGTGAGGGTCAGGTAGGCATAGACGTGAAGCGAGGAAGAGACTGTTAGGCTAGGAACTTAGAGACGGGGATGTGATTGGAAGTCTAATTGAGATTGAAGAACAGATTTAGTGGGAGTGAAAAAGTATATTTTAAAGTCTAATTAGGTTAGAGTCTCACATATTTAAATAGAGAGTCTACTATGGCTCAACTAATTATTATAACTAGAAAGTAATGTTGAGTAAAGCATGAAAAGAATCTTTAAACTCCTATAAAGCATGTGTCTGTGATTAGAGCTCTGAGAACTTATAGGAATAAGATCAGAAAAACTGAAATTGAAAATGAAGGGCATTCTCTCTCTCCCTCTGTCACTCATATATATATATATATATATATATATATATATATATATATATATATATATGTAAATAATATATATGTATAAGTGTGTTTATGAATATATAATATATGTATTATGGATAATATGCATTTGTTTCTCAACCTACTTGAATCAATACATATGTGAAAAAAGGATGAATATATATTTAAGCGAAAAGTGAAAAATTGGACCTGTGAGGCAATAAAAGAAATTATTTGAGGTTACTGTCAGATTCCCTTGTAGGTGGATGCAGAATTCAAAGTGACTTTAATATACTGAAAACATGGTTACAAATCATCCAAATTCAATTAGGGTATGTTGGGGGGAGGGTTGAGGAGGCAAAAATAAACCATGAGGGAGGGAGATCTGGCTTGTTAATCATAAATCCTGTAACTTTTTTTAGTGCTGAGAATTGAACCCAGAGGTATTCTACCTCTAAAATACACCCCCAGCCATTTCTATTTTTAAAACAGGGTCTCCCTAAGTTGCTAAGGATCTCCGTAAGTTGTTGAGGGTGGCCTTGAACCTGTGATCCTCTTACCTCAGGCTTCCGAGAACTGGGATTACAATCATACACCACTATGCCCAGCTACCCCAAGTAACTTTTTTATGCCTCACTAAATATATGGTATAGTAACTTCAAATGTGAGACAATTCAATGGCATTTAAAATATACTTCCTTGTTAATAGGAAAAAAGTGCCAATTAACTCTACCCTTAAGTGTTTGTCTTCTCAAAGAGTGCTCTATACCTTTATTGGCACATGTAAATTGTCCTAATCCCAGTGCCTAGAACATTTCCTGGCACCTAATGAGAAATATAGATAAATGCCAAAATAACAATAAAATAGTTACATGCTGTAATAGAGGTATAAAAATCATGCTGGCACCTAAAGGAGGAAATGTCCAACTATGTATAAGTTTGTTAGGGAATACTTGCCTTTAATCCCAGGGTTCCTGAGGTTCTTATTTTGTTCCTCAGGTCCTTAAACCCATCCCTTCAAGATTGTGTTATACCTTGGATTATCCCTCCCTGATTTTATTACATTTTCATAAAAATTTACCACCTTTTTGCCTAGTTACACTCTAATTTGATATTTACTGGTACCAGTGAGATAATATATTGACTTATTGATAGGAGCTTTCTTAAGAGCTTGTTTCTGCTGAAATGAATTATAATAGGGGTATAATTCTCAGATATCATGGAAAACATATGGAAGCACTCTTTTCTTTGGGTGTACAGGTTTTACAATGACTCTAAAATCTTATCCCATTAGCACCTATGCTACTTAAAAGACTGGCATTCTGTTTGCATAAATTTACACATATTGCCTAGTAAACTCTTGGGTCCTTTGTGCCAACTAAAAGGTGGTACTGTGGGTGTAAAGTTCTCTCTTAAAGGGCACAAAATTTTGGTTAGTTATACTATCATTATTTCCTGAATCAATTTTGTTTTTGTCATTAAGAAAGTAGAAAGCCAGTTTTAAAAATTTAACTTTGTCCTATGCCAGTGAACCCAACCTTAACCAAATATAACTAAGTCTCAGCTCTAAGAGGGAATTTGCTCTTACTTTGTTTTCTCCTTGATTTCTCTCAGTAGAAGTGAAATATATGAAGAATTTTAATTTGCCTTTTTTTGCATTCAAATATAAAAAGGCATCGGGTGTTAGTTGAAAATTTATGAAGTGACAATCTTGTTAATAAAGATAAATGAGATGGCTTGTTTTATTAATATTAATGTTGCACATAATGTAGCTTTGCTAAGTAAATATAGGGTTATATTTTGCAAACTTTGCAAATTAAGTACCTGTAGCAATTACATAACTTAATACCAAGTTGTAATTTTTTGGGTGCATTTTAATTATTGGAATTTTTTTTAAATTGGAAAATAACTTGGTTTTATCTGAAATATTTGTGAGAAATTAAACTAACACATGATTTCCAGTATTCATAGTGATATCCCAATCATAGTATTTATGCTAATGAAAGCTAATGGTAACTGAGAAGCAGAATCTTGTCTGATCTAATACAAGTTGAACTTGTTCATCACTATTAACTCCATAAGAGAGCCACATGTTTTAGCTGCAGTGAAATGCCTGTAGTCCCCCAAAAGAAATCGGAGCTAGCTTTTCTGGAAGAGATAGGATTAAGTTAATAGGAGAAAAATAGGAAAGGAGGACTTGGGTGTGCCTTCAATTCCACTCATTCACTCACTCACTAAATATTTATGAACACTTTTATTGTACCAAATTCTGTGCTAGTTCCTGTTAATTAGATAGATAAGGTCCTTGCCCTCATGAATATTGCATAACAACTTTTTTTTTTTTTTATGTGGGTGCTCCTATGGTGTTCTGTTAACAGTTGGGGAAAGTTGACTGATCTTTCTGGTCCATGTTCTTAGTTAAGATGATTAAGATGTTGAGTTGTAGAGAGAGGAGGGAACTATAACTGAACAAAAGAGCAGTGGAGAACTTAGCTGTTTTCTCCTTACCTCTCCCCTGTTCACTCCCTGCCTAGCTTTAATGATGGATTAGCAAACATGAAGTGCTTTCTATAGGCAGTATATGAATCAACTTCATTTTTCATGATCATTTTGGAAAGTGGAAGAAATTAGAAGCCCTGCATTGGCAAGACAAGAGATTGTGGGTGATATTAATCACAGACCATTTTTTTTTCTTTTCAGGTTTATAGTATAAGCTATCATTACAACTATAACTTACTATTTAGTGTTTAAGATTATATATTATCAGTATAAGTATTAATATATTACAGAGGCATACAATTTTAAATTAGAGCCATCTCTTTGCATTTATAGAAAGGTTAATTTTCCTAACATTTATAAAAGACTCAGAGTCACTGATAATTCTAAGTAATATCACCAAAAGTTATCAGAAAGATCTTTAGAACTTGTGCACATTTGCACAAGTTTTACATACTGAAGTGTTACATACTGTAACACATACTTCAGTAGGAAACAAAATCACTTCAAAACCATTTTGTTTGGGGTAACTTATGTCCCTTCCTTCCTTCCTTCCTTCCTTCCTTCCTTCCTTCCTTCCTTCCTTCCTTCCTTCCTTCCCTCCATCCCTCCCTCTCTTTCTTTGTAGTACTAGGATTGAACACAAAGGCATTCTACCATTGAGCTATACTCCCAACCCTTTTTATTTTTTATTTTGAGAGAGGGTCTTGCTAAGATGTCTATGCTAGCCTCAAATCTGCTATCCTCCTGCCTCAAACCTTCCAAGTACTGGGATTATAGGCATGTGTCAAAGCACCCAGCACACAGGCACGCAAGCCCTTCTTTCTTCCCTCCCTTTCTTCCTTCTACTCTCCATTTTGATCTTATCCTTATCTTTCTGGAACAGGGAATTGAGCCCAGAGGGGTTCTACTTTTGATCCACATCGACAGTCCTATATTATTTTATTTTTGGTATTAAGGATTTAACCTACAAGCATTCTACCTATGAGCTACATCCCTAGTGCTTATATTCTATTTTGATGCATGGTCTCACTAAGTTGCTGAGGGTCTCCATAAATTGCTTAGGCTGGCTTCAAACCTGTGGTTCTCCTGTCTCAGCCTCTCAAGTACTGGGGTAACAGAGTTGTGCCCCCACACCTGCCTGGCTACTTCTTGCTTCCTTAAATTAAAGGATTTACTATTTGTCCCAAGGTTCCTCTGTGTCAATAAGATATGAGGTATATCTATGAAAAATAAAAATCTGTAAGTTATTCAGATTTTTAAAATATCCAGTTGTTTAATTAAAAATCTATAAAATTAATATTTTATATATTATAAGGGAGATAAAGTAAATCCTATGATAGTGTCCTTTCCAGGAAACGTTGTGGTTTTCTTTTCTTGCCTTTTTTTTTTACAATGAGGATTTAAAAAATAAAAAGGACTGGAGATATAGCTTAGAGGTAAAATGTACTTGGATTCAATCCCCAGTACCACAGCGCACACACACACACACACACACACACACACACACACACGCACAAATAATAATAATAATAATAATAATAATAATAATAATAATAATAATAATAATAACAGAAAGCTATGAGGGGCTACACTACCTTTATCTACTACCTAACATCAGTTTTGTGGAAGAACCTGTGTAAATTATTGTCAGTCTTGACAATATAGAAGCAGGATGAGCTTTACTCCAGAAAGTTTTATTTTCTTTTAATAATATTAGAGTAAAAACTCCACTGAGTCTATATCAGGAAATATTTTATGCTCTGATTACATTACACATTCAATAATAATCTTAAAATAAAATTAGAAGAAATTGGTTCAAAGATGAATATATAAAATACATTGGAAACCGAGTGTAGTGGAGATACATACTCTTGCTCTGCTGGGAAACCATTTATCTCTGATTCTGAAACTAATCATATTATTAATACACATACACACTCTGGGAAACTTGAAAAATAATCATTTTTTTTAAGTTGCAGAAGGGCCCTCTGAGATAGCTAGTGCCTCTTGCCTGAAAACCTTTCTGTTTTTTATTGTTGCATTGTAATCATACATCTTTGGTAGGTACAAACTGGTAAAGGCATACATGCACACATCTCTCATTTAACTCTTCCCCAATTTCCTCCACTCCCTCCCCCTCACTCCTTCTCAAGCTCAGTTTAGTGATTAACTTTGATATATTTGTGAAAGTACATCAGGTGCATTAGGATGTTCTCCTGCCCCCATCACCTTCAGTTAAGTCACCTTCTTTGCTCATCTAAGGTTTTCCTTCTTTGTCTAGAATCCCTCTTATGTCCCACTTACTTCCTAGCTTCCACAAATTAGGGAGAACATTTGATTTTTTACTTTTTGTGACTGTAATCTCACTTAACATAATGTTTTCCAGTTCCATCTATTTCCCTGCAAATGACATAATTTTGTTCTTCTTTATGGCTGAGTAAAATTCCATTGTGTACATATCCCATAGTTTTGTAATGCATTCATCTGTTGATGGACATCTTGGCTGGTTCCATAGTTTGGTAATTGGGAATTCTGCAGCTATAAACATAGATACGCATGCATCAGTCTGATAGTTTGGTTTCTGTTCTTTTGGGTAGATACCCAGAAGTGGTATTGCTAGATCATATGGTAAGTTCATTACAATTTGTCTGAGGATCCTCCATCCTGTTTTCCAAAGTAGTTGCACTAATCTGTAATTGCACCAACAATATATTAGGGTTTCCACTTCTCCACACACTGACCAGCATTAGTTGTTTGTGTTTTTGATGATTGCCGTTCTAATTAGGGTTAGGTGAAATCTCAGGGTAGTTTTGGTTTGAATCTCTTTGACAGCTAATGATGGTGAACGTTTCCTCATATGTTTATTGGCTACTTTTTTATTGGTGCATTGTAATCATATATCTTGTTAGGTACAAGCTGGTAAAGGCATACATGCAAGCATTTCTCATTTAACCCTTCCCCAATTCCTGCCCCACTCTTTCCCCCTCCCTCCTTCTCAAGTTCAGTTTAGTGATTGACTTTGATATGTTTCTGAAAGTACATCATATGCATTAGTGGGTTTCTCTCCCCATCTCCCCATCACTTTCATTTAGGTCACTTTTCTTCATCTAGAGCCCCTCTTTATGTCCCACTTTTTACCTAGCTTCTGCATATTAGGGAGAGCATATGATTCTTTACATTTAGTGACTGACTAATCTCATTTAGCTTAATTTTTCCAGTTCCATCCCCTTCACTGAAAATGACATGATTTTGTGATTTTGTTCTTCTTTATGGCTGAGTAAAATTCCATTGTGTACATATCCCATAGTTATGTAATCCATTCATCTGTTGATGGGGTCTTGGCTGGTTCCATAGTTTGGCAATTGAGAATTGTGCAGCTATAAACATAGATACACATACATTGGTCTGATAGTTTGGTTTCCATTCTTTTGGGTAGATACCCAGAAGTGGTATTGCTGGATCATATGGTAGGTTCATTCTCATTCATCTGAGGATCCTCCATACTGCTTTCCAAAGTGGTTGCACTAATCTTCAATCCCACCAACAATGTATTAGGGTTCCCACTTCTTTACACCCTTGCCAGCATTTATTGTTGTTGTGTTTTTGATGATTGCCACTTTAATTGGAGTTAAGTGAATTCTCAAGGTAGTTTTGATTTGCATCTCTCTAATTGCTAATGAGATTGAACATTTCCTCATATGTTTATTGGTCATTTGTATTTATTCTTTTATGAAGTGCCTATTTAGATGCTTTGCCCATTCTTTGATTGGGTTATTTGTTTTCTTAGCTGTGATTTTCTTGAGTTCTCTGTATATTCTAGATATTAGTCCTCTATCAGAGGAGTATATGGCAAAAATTTTCTCCCACTCTGTGGGCTCTCTGTTGAGGTTCTTGATAGTTTCCTTTGCTGCACAGAAGCTTTTCAGTTTAATACAATCCCATGTATTGATCTTCCTTTGCATTGCTTGTGCCTTTGAGGTCTTTTTCAGGAAATTTTTACCTGTGCCTATGTGTTGAAGTTTTGGACCTATGCCCTCTTCAAGTAGCTGCAAGGTCTCTGGTCTGACTTCCAGGTCTTGGATCCATCTTGAGTAGACTCCTTTACAGGGCGAGAAAGTGGAGTTTATTTCCATTTTCCTGAATATTGTTATACAGTTTTGCCAACACCATTTGTTGAAGAGGCTATCTTTTTTTCCAGTGTATGTTTTTGGTCCTTTTTCAAAATTCAATTGACTATAAGTGTGTAGGTCTGTTTCCTAGTCTTCTATTCAACTCCATTGGTCTATGTGTCTGTTTTTGTGCCAATACCATGCTGTTTTAGTATAGTTTGAAGTCAGGTATTTTGATGCTTCCTGCATGGTTCCTGTTGCTAAGAACTACTTTGGCTATTCTGAGCTTTTTGTTGTTCCAAATGAACCTAAGGAATGATTTTTCTATGTCTATAATGAGTGGCCTTGGTAATTTAATGGTTCACATTGTTTTTTATTCTCTACTTTTTAAATTTCTGCTCTGATTTTTAAAATTTACCGTCTTCTACTGACTTTGGGATTAACTTGTTCTTGTTTTTCAAGGGCTTTGAGCTGTGTCTTTAGGTTATTTATTTGTTGATTTTATGTTTTTTTAATGTGGCTACTCAGTGCTATAAATTTTCTTCTTAGCACTGCCTTCAAAGTTTCCCAGAGGTTTTGATATGTTATGTCTCTGTTTTCGTTGGTTTCTAGGAGTTTTTCAGTTTCTCCCCTTACTTATTCTATGACCCATCACTCATTCAGCAGTGTGATGTTCAATCTCTATGCATTTACATGATTATTCTGGGTCTTCTTAGAGATGATTTCTAGTTTCATTCCATTGTGGTCTTAAAAGACACAGGAGATTATGTTACATTTTTGGAATTTGCCAGTGCCTGCTTGGTGGCCCGGAATGTGGTCTTTTTTGAGAAGGTTCCATGGACAGCTGAGAAAAATATGAATTCAGCTATAGTTGTATGAAAAGTTCTGTATGTATCTATTAGGTTCATTTGGTTTATGGTATTCTTTAGGACAGAAGCATCTTTACTGACCTTTTGTCTAAAAGATTGGTCTAGTGATGTTACAGTGCCGGGAGCCAGCCCTCAAAGAAGTGGTAGAGCCTGGGGGGTCCTTCTTTGGGTGGGGATCGAGACGAGGTCGAGAGCGAGTGAGAGTATGCTTACACACCATGTATGTTAAGACGCATCTGTTTTAATTCATCTCATGAGTGACATTTATGCTCATTACAACAAGGTATACAAAAAAAGGATTTTTACAGCTTTGTTTTTCCTGGAGTTAAGTGGGTACATCTTTAACTGGAAAGGCTTATTTCCTATAGTGTTTGCTAAGATTAGGGGAGCAGCGGAAAAAATACAAAAGTGTAAATGAATTATTCTTTTAGTAGAGAGCAGGCGAAGCAAAGGAAAAGCAGGGGGTAAAGGTTAAAGCGAAGAGGAACTATTCATTAGATAAATCTTTCCTATTTGCTCAGGCAGCTAAAAGTAGTTAGTTAACAAATAGGTAAGCAGAAAGTTTAGCAAGCTTTCTTGTCTAAAAGCTTCCTTCTGTCTTATGATAAGAAACCTAAGTTCTCTTGACTAAGCTGCCGGTATTTGTAGAGTTAATGGATACCTCTGAGCCAGGCCTAGGCCTTTGTTCTCCTGTGATGACAGGATCCTGAGCCTCTTAAAAAACCTTTTTTAATGTGGAAGCAAAGCCCAAATTTCCAGAATAAAATAATGTAAAGCGAGAAATGTCACACGCCCCTTATTTAGCAGGCTGAGCCTTGCTCCAAGTGCAAGCTGGTTAAGGTAACGCCACATTAGAGGAGTATTGAAGTCTCCCAGTATTATTGTATTGGGATCTGTATGTGACTTTATATCATGAATAATTTGTTTTACTAGAGTGGCTGCACCTATGTTTGGGGACTAAATGTTGACAATTTTTATTATTTCCTCATACTGAATTGTTTCTTTAACTAGTAAAAATGACTTGCTGTGTCTCTTCTGATAAGCTTAGACTTGAATTCTAATTTATCTGATATGATAGTTACTATTCCTGCTTTTCTTCGAGTTCCACTGACATGGAATACCTTACTCCACCCCTTCACCTTTAATTTGTGGGAATCATTGCTTTTAAGGTGTTTCTTGCAGGCAGCATACAGATAGATTCTGTGTTTTAATCTATTTTGCCACCTTGTGTCTTTTTATTGGGGAATTGAGGACATTTATAATCAGTGTGATTATTGAGAGACGATTTTTAATTACTAACATTTTGAGTTTTGACTTCTGTTTGAGGTAGTATTTGTTCTTCTTTGCTTAGTTGTTTGATTCTTGGAAATTATTGTATCTCTGGTTCTGACGTTTACTTGTTAGTTCTTCTTTGTAGTTAATCTCTTTGAGTATTTTCTCTGGTGCTAGTTGGAAGACATAAATTCTTTCAGTTTCTGTTTGTCATGGAAGGTTTTCATTTCCCCATCAATTTGGAGAGATAGTTTTGCTGGGTAGGTGAATCTTGGTCGAAATTTAGTTTCTTGCAGAGTTTGGAATATGTCCTCATGGCTTTCATGACTTGGTTTGGGAGGTCTGGAGTGATTCTAAATGCCTCCAAATGTCACTTGGCCATTTACTTTTGTTGCCTTTAAGATTCTTTCCTTGTCCTCTACATTAGTCAATTTGATTATTTTGTGGTGTGGTGAACCTCTTCTTTGGTCTTCCTAGAGGGGGTTCTATATGTTTCCTATACCTGTGTGTTAACTTTTCTATGTTTGGAAAATTCTCTAGTATTACTTCTTTGAAACGATATTTTATTCCATTAGTTTCAACTTCTAGTCCCTCTTCTATGCCTATAATTCTTAGCTCTTTTAATCTACTGTTCATAGTTTGTATTGATGCCTTCACTTCAATTATTGCATCTTTCCCATCCTTCATTTCCTTCAAGGCTTCTCTTTGATTCCTGTTTAGGGTGCCAGATTCCTTCTTTATTTGTTTATTTCTTTCCAGTTCTCCCTGCATTCTTTTCAGAAATCTTGTATCTTTTCTACTATTAATTATCTGAATTGTTTTCCTGGAAATCTCTGCCATTGTGTGTTGGTGAGTTCTGTTATTGTGGGATTGTGGTAGCTCATTGTTTCTTTGCTATTTTTCCTTCCCATGATTTCCCTCTTCTTAAGTTTATGTCTTTGCTGCTTTTGCAAGCTTTTTATCAATTTATATGTTTCTTATTTTTATTTTCTCTCTGTGAATAGTATCTTGTACTATTACAAGATTCTAGGGCTTCTTCTGCCCACTGTAATGGTACCATTGGTGGGTTTCAGGTGTTGACTTCTAGGGTCTGTTTGTTGCTTCTGTTATGGGGATTTGTCTCAGAGGTGTGAGTAGGGCAGTTTGTGTCCTCTGCATTTTTAGGCCTCATTGTGGGATGTGTTGAGCTGTTCCTTCTATCAGCAGAAGTGAGTTTATTCTTTGTGTTTGGCAGACCTTTCTGGTAGTTCACCTCTCTAGTCCAATGTCTGCAGTAGGTATCTAGAGCTGTCCATTGGTATATACAAGAACAGGTTGTGTTCAGTGGTGAAGGTTGGGTGGGGCAGTGGGAGAGGCCTCAGTGATGAATGCAGGAACAGGTAAAATAGAAGGTATGATCCAGTGGAATAAGTGTTTGAGTTTGTTGATGTGTCATATAGTAAAGATTAGTGATAGTGTATATGTGGGGGCGGATTCTCATCATCAATGTAGAGTATTTAGGTGTAGTGGTATGAAATGATCTTGATATGAAGGAAAAAGAAAAGAGAAAAAAGTGTTGAGGAGAAGAATATAGTTAAGAGAGAGAGAGGGAAGCTTGTAAAAGGAATGAGGAAGAGAGTTAACAACTGAGCAAAAATTAACAAAGCAACCAACCATCCAAGGAAACATAAATAAAACAAAGCAATACAAAACAAAAACAGAGTAAAAATAACAAAAACAAAAAGAACAAAACAAAAAACTGTGAGTATATAGGTACAGAGCCGAGTTGGCCTCTTTTGTCCTTTTGGATCTGTGTGGATATTTTCAACTTTTAAATTTCTGCTCACTTAGATTTTTGTGCATATTTCAGGCATTATTATTTGCTCTGTCCATGAGTGTAGGCATGGAGTTCAGATGGGGCTTCTCCTGCTGCAAGCTTGTGTCTCTGAGGTCTCCACAGGGCCTGTCCCTGTGCTGCTCTTTGTCTATGTAGGCAGCGGGCATCACTGGATCTGGACCCAGTGTAAGCTTGAGGCTCTGTGCTTTCCACAGGCCCTGTCTGCTTCTCTCTCTGCCTTTGCTGGTGACAGGAGTGCAGTCTAAATGTGGTGCATTTTCCAGGGGGCCTGTAAGGTCTCTATGTCCTGTGTGCTCTGGTTCCCTCCCACACTTCTGCTTCTATCCAACTACAGAGGCCCCTGCAGCCATGCAGTTAACTTACAGTTGAGTACTGCTCTGGCTCTGGAGGGAGAGGTGAGCTGGGGTGTGCCTGCTGCAGGCTTAAGCTTGTCATCCCAGACATTTCAGTCATTGTTGATCGTGTGGGGATATGCCACCTGATTAGGATGTGGAGTTCTGTAGTTGCTTACTTCACATCGGGTAGCTCAGTATGCAGGAGGTCCTTAGATGTCTCAGTGCTAGTAGACCCCACTCTGGGCAGCTGGCTCAATAGTGACTCCGCTCCATGGTGTGCCCCACTGTGTGTGCGCATGCTCCTTCAGGCTCCCTGGTTCACTTTCTGGGTTCTGTTCAGCTGCGCTTCAATTTTTGTTACTTTGTTCACTTTTTTTTCTGCTTTTATTTTCTTTCATCCAGAAGTTGCTTTTACAGCAGTTTTGATTCAAGCTCTCCAGTGCCTGAGGAGAATTGTTTCTCTCAGTCACCATCTTGGGTTCCTCCTCCTAAAAACCCTTTAATTTAATTCTATTTTTATGACATTATCAAGTTTTTTTTTAATTTTTTGCTTTTTACATGTATACATCCCATGATGATGAGTCATATATTTGAGTTATATTTATTAATATTCTTTTATCTCATTTTCTCCCTGGTAGTCCATGTCAGGTATTGCTGATCAATAACAGATGTTTCCTTGGTGGGCCAGTTCAGGGGCTTGCATCTTGTTTTCAAAGGGTTCTTCAAAGGGTTCTTGCATACTCCCATTGCTAATTTCCTTTAGATAAGTATTTTTTTCTTTTTATGAGTGTGTGGATGGCACACACTAACCAGTATACTTAGACCAGTTTTTATACTTTCTGGGAAGTCCTGTAGTTCTGAGGAATAAGATGGAAAACGACAGTGATACTAATAAAATTTGTTTTAAAAATCATTGATCATTGACTTCTGTTTTTTTTTTTTTTGTTTCTTATTACATTTCAAAATTGGGATATTAGCTATTTAGGAAAATTATGTCAGTTTAAATTAAAAATAAACTGGAAACAGGAATTAATTAAAATCTTGTTTATTATTATCATTCTAAAAATTAAGCAAGCATAAAAATTGATGACTTTTTAAGTAATTTGAAAACTAGATTCCATACTCCACTTATTATCCCTTGTGTGTACAGAAAGGAAACTAATATTTGATGAGCATCTACTATCTGGCAGGTACTCTATATTTTAAATTATCATAGTAACTCTGGGAGGTAGAGATTATTCCTATTTTTCAGATAATGGAAATTTGACTGGTGGAGATGAAGAAACTTTACGTAAGATCACATAATGGGAAAGTAGAAAATTTGGATTTTGAATCATAATCTGGCCAGCTTAAAGGCTCATACCATTTTTCCAATGCTTTTTTTTCCCAATAATATAGTGAGACTCAGCCAGAATATCATGAAAGGTGAAAACAAAGTAATTCTGAGAAATATGTATTGAAATGTCTTTGAACATAAATACAATGTTGTTCATGTACTACCTATATACCATTGTGTCTGTATCTCTTTATTTTATTTGCAATATATTTGTAATAGTCTCTCCTCCTCAGTCCTCTTTCTCCATGTCTTTTTCCTCCTTTCTCTTTTCCCTTGTCTCTACAGAAACCTTCACAGTTGCACAGTGTTAAGGGAGGTGGGTCCTCCTTTCCTCAAGTCAGAGTTCCTTTGGATACAAGAATTGAGTACTCAAGATAATAAAGTGGAAGATTATTAAAATAATATAGAGATACCTCACAAAATGCAAAGGCAGGATGCAATTGAGGCATCTCTTTCCATGTCTCTGAGAATGCATAGCTTTTATTATAGCTGCGTCTCTCCCTCTCATATTGTCTCCTCATACCCTTGTTTCCCTAAACTGACTTCCTCTTCTTAGTCATCTTCACCATTGCTCAACATGTATATCCTAGCCCTAACTCTAAAAGAGCTTTCAAATACAGTACCTAGCCGGGCGTGGTGGCTGCATGCTTGTAATCCCAGCATTCGGGAGGCTGAGACTGGAGGATCCGGGTTTGCGGCCAGCCTCAGCTACCTAGTGAGGCACTCTGCAACTTAGTGAAACTCGGTTTCAAAATAAAGAATAAAAAATAGGGCTGGGGGTATAGCTTGGAGGCAGAATGCTCCTGAGTTCAACACCCAGTACCACACACACACACAAAAAATACAGTACCTAGAACATTCCACCACATATCTAGTTTCAAATTCCTGTTAACATATTATTGGCTCATGAGTAGGCCCCATTTTTGCTTTAGTTGTTAATACCTTATTCAGTCAGCTATATTGGTATGGCAAATCACAGGTTCAAATATGGTCCTTTCATTAGGAACAAATAGTAGTAATAAACCCTAAGACAAGTCTAATATCCTTCCTTGGTACTCAATTTGCCTCTAGGTATACTACCCTCCCTTTTGTCCTAATTACTCTAGAAAAGGAAGAAAGGAGAGCTCCAATGGCAAAGAGGATTTTTCCTACAAAGGAGGCTAAATTGTTCCATTCAGCATTTGTATTAGGAGATATTTAACTCATCCAGACTTAGACATTCCAGTGTTTCTGCAGACTCAGAAACTTTTGTGGGAAACTAAGTGGAAACTTTTTCCTTTGGTAGATACTTTTACATGGAATCAATTTCTATTTTAAAAAAGCTTTTAGAATTAGAGTGAAAAACATGAACAGCCTTTATCATATGTCACAGTTGCTTTAGACATAGATTAGAAACCTGGATGTAGTCCACCTTGCTGGAAAGTTTCTAACCTGCGAAAATAGTAGGAACCAAATTTCTATGAATAAAATGTGCTGGGTTCTTTGTATTTAATGGATTCATCCATACTTAAAAGAGAAATACCTATAATACTGCTGTACTTTAAGGCCCAATAATACATTACAAAAGTATTGTTTAAATTATCTCAAAGATCATCCTCAAACTACAGTGTGGATCTTTAATACTGTGCATTTGTGTATGTTACTGGGATAGAGAATCATAGTGTATGATTGGAGTGATGTTTATGTTGCAGGCCAATGGAGTCATATTAATCTCTCTGTAGGAGATATGATTTGATTAGATTTTAAGGATCATTATAGATGAGGATTTGGTTAAAAGAATCCTATGGTGCATTATTCTAGTCTTGATGTGTCATGTTGTGAGGTAGCAACTCTCAATTTTCTGTAGAAGCCTAAAAGTTTTCCTTGAGACACTTCAGCCATCATTC
Organism: Graphiurus murinus; assembly: GCA_004027655.1. Taxonomy (NCBI): domain Eukaryota; kingdom Metazoa; phylum Chordata; class Mammalia; order Rodentia; family Gliridae; genus Graphiurus; species Graphiurus murinus. The sequence continues at coordinate 84,949 of PVLC010001757.1, read as the reverse complement.
ATCCTGAACATTTAGCTAAAGAAGTAGAACAATTCACAATCAATAAGCCTCCAAACATGGAAGTATCTCATTTTAAGGTTCAAGAGTATTTTCTGGAAATGCTGTGCTTCTAGATTCGAGTACTTGCCTTTCCTACCATTTTGGCAGGTTTGGCAGCAGCTGAGGGAGGGCTAGCCACTCCAGAATTGTTGAAGCTTTTCTATTTCAAGGTCTTCACATCTCACTTCAGAGAGACCCTTTCCAACCAACCTATCTAATGGAATACAGCTCCAGTGGAAGGGCCACTGGAGAAGCTGACGTGCACTTTGATACCCATGAGGATGCCGTTGCAGCTATGCTCAAGGATCGGTCCCATGTTCATCATAGGTATATTGAGCTGTTTCTGAATTCATGTCCAGAAGGAAAATAAGATTTCCAGGGATTCTAGATAATAAGGATGAAGCAAAAAGCATTTCATTTGCACATCTTTCTTGGATATGGGCTATAAAGTTCCAGTTTATTGACAGCAGCTGCTAGAGAAAAGATTTTGGGATTTAGGGTTTATCGCTTCTAAGAAAATTTATAATGGACTGTTTAGAAAGAGAAAGATTCAGTTGTGACTATGAAATAGATCACAGATTTAAATTTTCATTTAAACTGTCCGGGATATGATTGAAAAAATCTGGTCTTTATTTTATATAATTAAGCCATTTGTTTTTATAGAGAATATGTTACCCATTGTAAAGACAACCTATTTTTATTCAGTGCTATTCTTTAAAATCTTTTTCCCATTTAAAAATAACCTGTTTAAGATTTTGCTTTTTGCCTATGAATTGAGAGCTCTCATATAAAGTTTTCCGTGGAATAAAATAATGTTTTATTTTAACCAAACACTCACCAAAGCAAGGAAAGATTTCAACCTTTAAACTAGTATGGTTTGGCAGAATAGTTTTAATTTTAGCTGTGTTTTGATTACTTAGATAAGGAGTAGCAATTAAAATACCACAGGTTAGTGAGTGTAAATGACAATTTGGCAGTTTTATGTCTTTAGAAATATTTTACCTTTCTATGCCTTGTGACTAAAGGCATTTGACATTGGTGCCTGTCTATTTAAGGGAGATGTCTAGTCTTAACTTAAAAGTTGTCTGAAAACTCACCACCCCACTTTTTTTTGGTTTTGGGTAAATCTTAAAGGTATTTGTTCGACTCAAAACTGTAAAGTGATATGTCAGAGTAGTCCAGACTGGTAAGGACATTAATGGCTTCACTTGAATTTAAACCAGCTCTAGATAGGAAAAAAAATCTAAGTCTCCTCATTTGCTTTTTCAGTGGGGTAGCACATCCCATATTTTAGAACAAGTAGGGGTGCCTTGCTTTAAATAAAAAATAGCATTTAATGTATAAGTATGTAAAGGATTTATGGATAAAGCTGTACTTCTGTCACATTATTGCAGTACTTTCTGCTTTAATATTAAACAGCTTGTTATTTAAATATTGGACAAATGGCTGGCTTCAAAATATAGTCATTAGTAAACTAACTTTATGTGCACCTGTGGAAAAAATAAATAAATAAATAAAGCAAACCTGCTCGCCACTCCCGTTTCCTCACTTTGTACTCCTTTTTATATTCTATATTTATTTATCACAGTATAAAATTATTTCATTTGATCATTTTATGTGCTTTGAAATGTCTCTCCCATCTGATAGCAAGCTTTGAGAGTGCAGGGACTATATCATTATCAATCACCATTACTATCCCCAGTGCTAAATATAGTATCCAGCACATAAAAGTTGCTCTAAGTATTTGAGGGGTAAATGAATGAAGAAAGCAGTAAGACACAATTATCCACAATCACAAAGCCACATAGCCATTGTTTCACTTTAAACAACACATAAGAAGCCTATCAGCATACTAGCTATGTCTGTTATGTTCACTTGGGGTCATCTGTGGAGAAAAGAATTAAGGGGTTTGGGCAGATCATACTATATAGAAAGTCTTCACATCTAACTTTTCATGCACCATGTGCTATGTGCATGTATGTTTTTATCAGACTAAATCTCAATGTGATGTATGGTTATAATGTATCAATGAAAGTAATTTTTAAAAGAATGCTTATTAATGTTTGATATATTTATAGAAAAATGTCCTTATTATGAGTATGCAAGCTGATGCTTAGGGTTACTGAGTATACCTAACTAGCTAGTACCCAGCTCAAAAAATTAAATATTCCAAATAGCCTGGAAGCTCCTATCATGCCAGCTTCTAGTCACTGCATCTTTTAAGATCAGTTACTTTCTTGTCTTCCAATGGAAGGCATATGCATTGAATTTTGCCATTTTTACCTTATATAATGGAATCATATGACTTTTACTCTTTCTACTTTATGTTGGCAAGATTCATCCATCAGTCATACTGTTGCATTTCCCACACTTAATATTTTTTAAAAAGTAAAATGAATCCTAAGACATAATTAGAGTACAAGGTAGCAGAAAAAGGAGAGTGGATAGTCATATAGAGTGAAGATTGGATATTTATATTCTATAAATTCACTTTGCCTTCTCTACTTCCTTTAGCCTTTCTTCCCAAATCCTAAACATACAGCTTACAAACATCTGCCCTTGAGAAAATATTTACTGATCCACTGAAAATCCATTTCTACTACTGAGAAAAAATCCTTTTGAAAAGCCCTTGATGTCTCCCTGAGGAGTGTCAGCAGTGGCATTTCTTTTTACCAGGGGCAATATTTAATCATTGATTCTTAATGCATATGTCCTTAAGGTGTTTTTAAAACTAAGTTTTGGGTCATTGTTTTTTCAATCTCAGTGCATGAGGTTAAGAGAAAACTCAGCAGGGAGGGGTGATATAAAAAACTTATTAAGTTTCTGGACTTTACAGGGAAACAAATAAAAATAGGATACTATGCTTGATTTGAAATTGGCAAGGATAGACCTTCAGTATGAGGAAATATCTTTGAGTTATTAATTATGAGTTGTATATTTTTGTGACAGTGAAAAGGAAAAGCTTTAATTAAACACACATTAATAGCCTTCCCTTAGAAAACCCCTTTTTAAAAATAAAAGTGACATCAAGTAATCTATTGAAGGTGTGGAGTAACTTTTCTATAGTCCTACATAGTAAGGAAGCACTACCTGACAGAAAAGGTAGCCAAGCACTTGCACAAATTACTAAAAAAGGCTGGGAAATTGGCCATATGTTCAGCATGGTTCTCATGCAAGAGTACCTGGAGCTAGGAGGCTGAAGGACATAATCTTTTGGAAGGAAAAGATCTTTAATTTTTCATTTTATGATTATCGGGTTTCTTCAACCTAAAAAAAATAAAATTTAAGAAATAAAATAAGGTGTTCTTTTGGCTAATATATTGTGTATCTCTTTCACAAGCAGTTTTATACTTTATTCCAGAGACCACATGGAGGGAAAAAACACCATTTATTTCATTCCTTCCACTCCCAGCACCACATTTAAAAAGGGGGGAGGTGAGTATTGTGCTGTCATTTGGGTAAAGAGCTATTATTTACTGCATCTCATTTTAAAATGTTTTTATTGCTTTTTAAAGTGGTCAAAATGACACTTCTAAAACCCACAATTTTGTGTGACCTGCATATTGAACCACTTCAGACACCACTTGAAAGGTCTTTTCAGGCCACTGTGGCTCTATATATAATAATAATCAATACCACTTAGACTACTTATTGGGTGTATACCAAGTACCAGGATTCAATAGGAACTTTACATACATTATCTCATTTAATTCTCTCAATGGTCTGGCAAGGAAGATCTCACCATCATTGAACTTATAAATTAAGGAATTGAGTCAGGGCCAAAAGAAATAACTAGACCTTAGTCACATGGCTAATCATTCAAACTCTGAATTATGAACTCAGGTCTTTCTGGCCCACATTTCTTCTCCATACTGTATAGTATAATAATTTAATAACTTTGGCTTTTTTTAATAAGATTGAAAAAAATACAATTTCTGATTTAGATATATTTCTAGGTTCATCTGATTTGTTTCACAAGTCAACTTTTGACATACTGGTAAGTTTAGATTTTAGAATTGTATGGTCCTCAGTTTGATCCTTGCTCTTGCCATTTACACCTATGTGATTTATGGCAGTTTATTTAACATCTCTGAAGTTTAGGGTCCTCTTCCAAGAAACAGATAAATTAATAGAACTAACTTCATGGGGGCATTTTAAAGATAAAAGATGTTAAACGCATATCTGACATATCACTATGAATATCATCATGTACAATTACAGTGCATCAATATAATATTTTAAAAAGATAAAGGAGATGAAAGTGAAATCATATATCAAAATAATAAAGAATATTCATTTCTAATATTACTATTATTACTTAAATATCTACTATATATTCTTTATTATTTTGATATATGATTTCAAAATGAATTTTTGACTTATAGAATCTTGACATTCTCTCTTTCCCTGCTCAGGAATTAACTCAGTTGCCTCCCTCAGAAGTGATTAAGGCCAGGAAATAATTTCTTCCATCCAGACTTTAGGTTTGCCAGCTGAATATAGGTTGCATTATAAAATAACCTTGATTTTTATACTTAGATTTTTTTGCAGCCTGTCCTCTCACCTATAAGAGCCAAAGAATAACCACAAAATTAAAATCTAACTCCAATAAAAACAAATCATATATATCCTAGCATCTTGGATAATTAAATTATTACAGTAGAAAAACTCACTCCAATTTACCTAGCTCTATGATTTTCATGTATTCCCAGCCCCAAATTGAGACACATGGTCAAACAAATAATTTATTTTCATTTGTAATCTGACATATGTGATAATATATATGAAAGCATAAAATAAAATTTCATTATTTATACATTTTATGAATCATATTTATTGAGAAAAATATAGGATTCCATAATTGTGGTGTTTTGGATCTAGGATATACTCCAAAAGACTCAAGTGTAGAAAGCATGGTCCCAAATGCAGCAAAGTTTATAGGTGGGATTTTAGGCAATGATTGGCTTATGAAGGCTCTGATCTCATCAAATAGAGTAATGTATTAGTAGCTAAATGGACTACAGGTAGATGGGACTTAGATGGAGGAAGTGGGTCACTGGGGACATGCACGAGAAAGGTTTATCTCTCCCGGGTCCCCGTTTCTCTACTTCTCTGCTTCCCAACTGCCATGAGCTGAAGACCTTTCCTCTGCCATGGCTCTTAGCCATGATATCTGACTTGAATCTGGCCCACCATGGACTCAAACCTCGGAAACTCTGAACCAAAGTAAATCTTTCCTCCTCTAAACTGTTTTGTTCAGGTGCTTTGGTCATAGTGACAAAAAGCTCACTAACACAATAATGTTGAACTCTCCTAAAGATCAGAGATATGTGCTATTCTGCACTGTTCTTTATCATAAAAGCATATTAGGAATCATTTGAATATCCTTGAAAAGTACTAAGAGAGAAGGTTACTAACATCCATTGCATTGTTAATAACTTCAATCCAGACCTTCCTTTGGTTTCTGTTGTTTAACTTCACTTGTAGGACTCCTATTAATGTGAAGCTAGGCTTACAGAAATCCACGCTTTATGTAATTTTTGGTGTTGGTAAAAATGAATCATATTCAGAAGCGGTAAAAGATAATTAACTCTAGAGTTTGATAGATGTCATTTAATAGTTATCCTAGTAATCTAAAATCCTACACATAATCAATTACCATTGTAATGAGAACTTTAATTTTTAAATTTTCTATCCACTTTCTTTCAATCATTGATGCAAAACATTTGAAGGCCTGCAATCCAAAAGGTGCTTTCTAGGTCTGTGTCATAACTGATCACATCCTCAGGGAGTTAAAATCACAGTAGATAACATATATAGAATGACCTTTGGACATTATATAATTTTAGATTTGAAAAAAAAAATTCTGTTGAGGAAACCCTGTAACTTTTAGTGATGAAAAAAAAATTGTTACCATTGTTCATAGAATCAACACCCAAGACTTTTTTCCTATTTTTTAATGGTACTGAGAATTGAACCCAGGAGCATTCTGTGAGCTATACTCCTAGCCTGTTTTATGTTTTTGTTTTGAAACAGGGTCTCACTAGGCTGAGAATTTCACAAAGTTGCTAAGGCTGTCCTCAAACCTGTGATCCTCCTTTCTCAACCTCCCAAGTACTGGGATTATAGGCATGCACCACCACACCTGGATTTCTCTGATCTTTTGAAAGAAATTGTAGTACTAGAAGTGAATCTAGATAAAGCAAGTTTAATGCATTGGGTGTTAGTAAGATTCTTGTTAGGATTCTGTGGGCATCTATGTGGTTTTGGTGTTGAGAGTTTTCTGTTTTTTAAATTTTATTTTTTTAATTGGTGCATTGTAATCATACATCTTTGTTAGGTACAAGCTGATAAAGGTGTACATGCACACATTTTTCATATAACACTTCCCCAATTCCTTCCCACTCCTTCACTCTCCCTCCTTCTCAAGTTCAGTTTAGTGACTGACCTTGATATGTTCCTGAAAGTATATCATGTGATTAAGGTGTCCCCCCTCTTAGCTTCACCTCCCCACATCTGCTTTCCTCCTCTACCTGTTCTTAGAGAGGTTGCCTTGTTAATCAAGGGTGATTCATTTGTACTAGTGGTGAAAAAGCATTTTCATCCACCATTATTAGGTAGTATTAATCTGTTAGGCCTTCATAAGTTTCATTGTGAGAGGACTTAATTTGTTTCTATTATGAGAACTTTTGAGCACATTCAGTTATCATAATCAAAAAGCACTTAATTGCGTGCGTGCTGTGCCAAGAGGACTACAGAGACACATTTAATGCCCTCTGAGTGTTCAAATTTAAGACAGATCACCAGGTTGTGTGGACCACTGCTAAAGGACAGGATGATACATAATCTCAGAGAATGAGCTTTTGATCAGGTTGTGAATACAAAACAGAGACCCTGTGTCAAAATTGGAAACTTTAGAGGCTTTAGGAAAAAATAGCCATGCTAGGGACACAAACAGTAGCCCAGTTTGGATGTTTAGACTATGGAACTATATCCAGACAATCAAGTATGATAAGAGGGTACACGAGGAGTGGAATTCCAGCATACAAAGAAATTGGTCGAGATTCATGTCACCAAGAAGAAACAATACTTTGGGCTCAGATTCAAAATAGTTATGTCCACCTAGTTACATAGCCATGGTGGATATCTGTATTTTTTCCTTTTCCCTTGATTTTAAATAGCCTTTCTCACGCATTTTGACCAGGAATATGGATTTGGGCTATGTCCTCTGGTGAGGAAGCCTGTTTACAGATGCCAGGTATTGCAACACACACTGAAATTTTGCAATAACATCATGTAATCTTGCCTTTGAGACAACATAAATATGAATAAAACATGAAGGTCAAATATCTAGTGTCTCAGGATTTCAGTGTATCTGGGCCTTTTGTTCAGATTCCCTCATTTTTGGCAAGGAAATACAGAAAAATGCTATCTGACTTCTATCAAAGCAGCTTTTAACTTTTATAACTAAGGAAACTAATTGCTATCTGAATATAATTTTTCCCACAAATTTTTAATCAATAAGGGTAGTAGAGTTTCCAGAAGGGAATCGAATTGTGGCAAATACCAATGATCAGTAAATGTGCTCTGTGGTACATAATCCTTGTTTGTTGGTTATTTTAAAATATTTTTCAATTTTTATTTATTTTAATTTTTCTTTAGGTAAGGTAGTCATCTCTTTAGCTACAGAACTTCACCTTGGACCCCTAGTCATCATGTAGTTTGATGACATTGGCCACTATACTGATCTCTCAACTAGGACAACATGCTATTTGTGCATAGTGTCAACAGTGAGCTAATAAATAGATATATTTACCTTTCTGGAATAAAGGCAAATGTAAATTTTTGAGGTGACAGGTAAGGATACAAGGGCTTTAAAGGACACTTAACAGGCTTTTTTTTAGTACTGGGGATTGAATCCAGGGGCATTCTACCTCCAAGCTACACCCCCAGCCCTATTTTTCATTCTTTATTGTTGAAACAGGGTCTCACCAAGTTGTGGGGGGTCTCATCTTAAGAGGCTTTTAATTACTCTTATTGGCATTATACCTCTTTCAACATGTAAAGATTATCTTAATGTTGGAGGAATGATCAAGGGAGTATCATCTAGAAGCTGAGATGTAGGAGTGGGTTGTTGGGGAGATTGTTCTAAAGAACTCCAAGGGCAATCAGGTCAAGAAGGAAGTTAGGGCTGCACTGAAGTTTGAAAAAAAAATGTTTTCAGTGGTACCTGCAGAATTACCAGTTGCCTGGTTACTTAAGAATGGAGAGAGAGAAATGGAAGAGAAAGGCACCTGACATTTGTACATTTGATCTTCATAATAAAATGACATTTATGAGTGGGTATACACTATCATCTTCATTTTTAACTTTAGTAAACCAAAGCTCAGGAAGACCAAGTTACTTATTTAAAGACTGTAGTTAAAAATTAGGGCTCTGGAGGCAGAAGTGAGCTTGAATTCTGGCTTCCTCTACTTTCTAGCATTAGAACTTGAGATACCTAGAGTTTTTGTGCCGTGGTTTCCCCATTAATAAAATAGGGATAATAATGGTACATATAATCATAGGAGTTCTGTGTATATTTAATGAGATAATGCATATAAATCATTCACCAGTGTTCCTGGCTCTTAATTAGTGCTCAAAAAGAGTATCTGTTTTGTAGTTATTATCACCACCACCACCATCATCATCATCGCCATCATCATCGTCACCACCACCATCATTTTGATTATCAGAAACCAAAGCTTGCTGGGTGTGGCGGCTCACAATTGTAATCCCAGCATTTGGGAGGCTGAGACCGGAGGATCCGGGTTCGCAGACAGCCTCAGCTGCTTAGTGAGGCCCTTCACAACTTAGTGAGACCCTGTTTCAAAATAAAGAATAAAAAACAGGGCTGGGGGTGTAGCTTGGAGGTAGAATGCCCCTGAGTTCAATTCTCAATACCGCAAAAACAAAACAAAACAAAACAAAACAAAAAAACAGAAACCAAAGCTCATGCTTCTTCTACATTATAGTGCCTTCTCATGTTTGTAAGAGTGGTGGGGCCAGAGAAAGTAAGTTTGTAGATGAATAAAGGTAGGGCCATGAGGGGAAAACAAAGAGGAAAAGCAAAAATTAAAATAAAGGATAAAGGAAGCTTCATACTTCAAACTATACTGTCACTAGAAGGCCACTGGTCAACAGTAGACTCTGATGCTACACTCACTGTGCCCTGCAGTAGAAAAATGTTTCCTGTCTGAAGCCCTAAGTTCACTAGATTATTCAGAAAATAACCTCATTGATCATTCAGTGAGACTGATGGACAGACTGCTATTAAGCTATGCTAGGTAAAGCCACTAAGTAGAGCTCATATAATATATCTGGACCTTAAATCAAATAGTTTTAAAAACTAATTTTAAGGTCATGCTTATGCAATGAAAAAAATGGCCAACATATCATGTTTATCTGCTTTAGTAAGTTCTATTATCTATGGTGTAGAAGGAATGATTGATCATTAAGGTATTAAATTAATTAAATCTATTTAACCCCTAACTCACCCCAACTGTCAAGAGAGTCATGCTCTACAGATTCCCTGTGTGCCAAAATTGCTTAAACCATGTGAATGCTATGTGAAAGAATGATGTTTAGCCACATTAAATCAAATTTACATCATTCTCATTAACTTTCACTTTGCTTCTTAGGGATAGTCTACATGGTAGCACTCAGCAAAATACTCAATTATATGTAGCCCTCAGAATAGGAATGGTTATACTATATCTAGATGTATAGAAAAGCTAACTGATAAGCCAGATGGTGCTAAATTAGCTGAAGAATTTATCCTCCCTGTGATTTTTGGTTTGACCTTCATTTGAATATAAAAATGACAGTAAATGGATCCTTTTTACTTGTTAGTCTAGTAATTGAACACCATTTATGCTGGTTTATTCTTAGTCCCTGCCCCATTCTCTATGGGGAAACATCCAGATGTCTTCTACCTGAGAAATCCCTGGTTCCAAGTTTGAGACACCTTCATGAATATCAAAGTCCAGCATGCAAAAGGATTAGGCAATAGTTGACAAAAATTTAACCATGTTTGTCCAGGTTGGATTTTTAAGTTCTAGGTATACATTTTCCACAATTCTGAAGTTTGGACTTTTGTCCTGGTGGTCTAGCTGAGATTTTAACCAATGTAGTGTTCCCATTATTCACTTGGTGTTGGAAATTCCTTAATACAAACATGAGAGATTTCTATAAACATGTGTTCAGACCAGTGTATAAGTAAAGCTGTCATTTAGAGAAAGGAGAATACATGGGAGTGTGAGCCTATGAAATATTAAAACAGAGTTTGAGAGGAAAGAAATCTTCTGTGTTAAGCATACCAGTTTGGGATTTAATAGTAGTAGAACAAGATAATTGTTACTTTAAGTAATGCCATTTTGTGGCCAATAAATGTATGAGGAAATGTTCAACATCATTAGCAATCAGAGATATGCAAATCAAAACTACCCTGAGATATCACCTAACCCCAATTAGAATGGCAATTATAAAAAACACAAGGAACAATAAATGCTGGTGAAGGTGTGGAGAAGTAGGAACCTGAATACATTGTTGGTGGGATTGTAGATTAGGGCAACCACTTTGGAAAACAGTACGGAGGATCCTTAGATGAATGGGAATGAACCTACCATATGATCCAGCAATACCACTTCTGGGTATCTACCCAAAAGAATGGAAACCAAACTACCAGACCAATGCATGCATGTGTATGTTTATAGCTGCACAATTCACAATAGCCAAACTATGGAACCAGCCAAGATGTCCATCAACAGATGAATGGATTACAAAACCATGGAATATGTACACAATGGAATTTTACTCAGCCATAAAGAAGAACAAAATCATGTCATTTGCCGGAAAATGGGTGGAACTGGAAAACATTATATTAAGTAAGATTAGTTAGTCACAAAAAGTAAAAAATCATATGTTCTTCCTAATATGTGGAAGCTAGGGAGAAAGTGGTTCATAAGAGGGACTCTAGACGAAGAAGGAAAAATCTTAGATGATAAAAGAAGGTGATTTAACTGAAGGTAATGGGGAGAGGGGGACACCTTAATGCACATGATGTACTTTCACAAACATATCCAAATCAATCACTAAATAGAGCATGAGAAGGAGGGAGGAGGGACGGAATGGGGTGAGAATTGGGGAAGGGTTAAATGAGAGATGTGTGCACGTATGCCTCTACCAGCTTGTACCTAACAAAGATGTATGATTACAATGCACCAATAAAAAATAAGATAATAATAATAATAATAATAATAATAATAATAATAATAAATAGTGAAGCTAAAAAAATAAGTAATGCTATTTTGAATATATTTCGGTAGTAGGTTAACCAAACTGGAGTGAATTAATAAAATACTTTATTCTTCTGTGATTTTCTGATTTAAAGTTTACATTCTTCAGATCTCTACTAAAATGTAATTTTATCAGCAGGGCCTTACCCTTTCTAGTACTCTCTCACCCCCAGATGTTGTTTTATTTTTAAACATAGCACCATAACATTCTGACATACTTTATATTTTACTTGCCTGTTTATTTATGGTAAGTCCCTCCATCCCCTCTTGGATGAAAATTCCCTGGGGACAGGACTTTGTTTTATTCATTATTATATTTCTGGTACCCAGAGCAGTGGCTGGCACACATTTATCAAATGGAGGGATGAGTGACCATAGAGATTAGGACATGTATATGATAAAAAAATTTATTTTGATTATACTTATTTGAAGTTATGTATAATAGCAATAAACTTTGAAAAGCACCTAAAAGTTTCATAGTGAACATTCATCCAGATGAACTTTACTTAAATTTCTCTTCAGTAGTACAAAATCTCTGAAATACTTTATTTCTAATACCTTATTGGAGGACTTTGAATGTAAATTCTGGCTTAGTTCAGGCTGCCATAAAAAATACCATAGACTGGGTGACTTAAGAAACAGAAATTTATTTTTTACACAGTCTGGATTCTAAAAGTATAAGATGGAGATTCTGGTCAATTCACATTATAGAGAGGACATGCTTCCTGGTTTACAGGAAACTGCCTTCTCATTATTTCTATTTTATCATATGGCTTTCCCTCTCTCTGCGGGGGGGGGATGTGTAAAAAGAGAGACAGCACAACTCTCTATGCTTCCTCTTACAAGGACACTAATCATATTAGTTAAGACCCCCACCCTTATGACCTTATTTAACTTTCATTACTTCTTTACAGTCCCCATCTCCAAGTTCAATAACACTAGGGGCTAGGGTGTCAACATATTATTTGGGGAGAACACAATCTGTAACAAACACCAATAGCATCATCATGATAATGTGTATAATAATAACTTTTTGGTGAGCATTTTTTAGTGTATTTCAAGTACATGATAAGCACTTTAAGGGAACATCTCATTTAATTAGCCAAATATTTCCATGAATTTAATTCATTGCAATTCCATCAGTGCCACTTCTCCATGTAATGATTTAAGACCGAGTTCTTTCTATTTATTTTGGCTCTGGCCTCCTCTGAGTCTAGGAGTCTCCTCCATTTAGCCAGTGAATGGGTAAAGAAAGTGAAGACTGCATAATGGGAAGTTTTTAAGGTACATTCCTAAAAGTGGAGCATGGCTGCTTTTCATTAGCAAGAACTTAATGGCATGGCTGTATCAAATGAGTGACAAACCTGTGTGTCAAAGAAGAGGGAAATAACAATACTAGTAAGCATTAGCAGTCTTCTAGCATTCCCATTTAATCTCCACAGTAACCCAATGAGGTAGCTTCATTACACTGCTCCTATTTTACCAATGAAGAAAGGGTGAGTAATTTTCTAAACATCACACTACTAGTAATTTGGATTTGAACTCAGTTTATCTTCAGACCTTGCTTTTAATCACTGTGTTGTTCTTTATGAATTAGGGACAAAATATTGTTTTATTATGGTGACTTTTATTTTTTTTAATTATTATTATTTTTTATTTTTTAGCATGGATTTTTATATATTTCTTGGGTACAACAGGGTTAATCACACATCTTTGTTGGGTACAAGCTAGTATAGGTAAAGACATCCATGCACACATTTCTCATTAACCCTTCCCCAATTCCCACCCCCCTCGTTCCTTCTCCCTCCTTCTCAAGGTCAGTTTAGTGATTGACTTTGATGTGATCTTGTAAGTACATCATGCCATTAGGGTGTTCCCCCCCTCCCTCCATCACCTTCCATTAAATCAAATTCTTTGTTCACCTAAGAATTCTCCTTCATCTGGAGTCCCTCTTATGTCCCATTTTCTCCCTAGCTTCCACATATTGGGGAGAGCATTCAATTTTTAACTTTTTGTGACTGACTAATCTCACTTAACATAATGTTTACCAGTTCCTTCCATTTCCTTGCAAATAATATGATTTTGTTCTTTAAGGCTGAGTAAAATTCCATTGTAATCCATTCATCTGTTGATAGCGTCTTGGCTGGTTCCATAGTTTGGCAATTGAGAATTGTGCAGCTATAAACATAGATACACATGCATTTGTCTGATAGTTTGGTTTCCGTTCTTTTTGTTTTCCAAAGTGGTTGCACTAATTTGCAATCCCACCAACAATGTATTAGGGTTCCCACTTCTCCACACACTTGCCAGCAGTTGTTGTTGTTTGTGTTCTTGATAGTTGCCATTCTGATTGAGGTTAGGTGAAATCTCAGAGTAGTTTTGATTTGCATCTCTCTGATTGCTAATGATGTTGAACATTTCCTCATACATTTATTTGCCATTTGTATTTCTTCTTTTGTGAAGTGTCTATTTAGATCCTTTTCCCATTTTTTGATTGTGTTATTTGTTTTCTTAGCTGTGAGTTTCTTGAGTTCTCTGTATATCCTAGATATGAGTCCTCTGTCAGATGAGTAGCTGGCAAAGATTTTCTCCCACTCTGTGGGTTCACTTGAGGTTCTTGATAGTTTCCTTTGCTGCACAGAAGCTCTTTAGTTTAATGCAATCCCACGTATTGATCTTCCTATGAGTTGCTTGTGCTTTTGAGGTCTTGTTGAGAAAGTTTTTACCTGTGCCTATGTGTTGAAGTGTTGGTCCTATGCCCTCTTCAAGTAGCTGCAAGGTCTCCGGCCTAACTTCCAGGTCTCTGATCCACCTGGAATTTACTCTTGTGCAGGGTGAGAAAGTGGGGTTTATTTCCATTTTCCTGCATATGGTTAACCAGTTTTGCCAACATCATTTGTTAAAGAGGCTATCTTTTTTCCAGGGTATGTTTTTGGCTCCTTTGTCAAAAATCAGTTGACTGTAAGCACGTGGGTCTGTTTCTGAATCTTTTATTCTGCTCCATTGGTCTGTGTGTCTGTTTCTGTGCCAGTACCATGCTGTTTTTATTACTGTGGCTTTGTACTAAAGTTTGAAGTCAGGTATTGTGATACCTCCTGCATAGTTCTTTTTACTAAGAACTACTTTGACTATCCTAGGCTTTTTGTTGTTCCAAATGAATTTAAGGACTGATTTTTCTATGTCTGTGAGGAGTGACCTTGGTAATTTCATGGGTATTGCATTGAATCTATAGATCACTTTTGGGAGGATGGCCATTTTGATGATATTTATTCTGCCTATCCAAGAGCATGGTAGATTTTTCCATTTTCTAAGGTCTTCGTCGATTTATTTCTTTAGCTTTTTGTAATTTTCCTTATAGAGGTATTTTACCTCTTTGGTTAGGTTTATCCCTAAGTATTTTATTTTTCGGGATGCTATTGTGAGTGGAATTGTTTTCTAGATTTCTTTTTCAGTGGTTTTATTGTTGGTGTAGAGGAAAGCTTCTGATTTTTTAAGATTGATTTTGTATCCAGACAATTTGCTGAATTTGTTGATCAGTTCTATAAGTTTTTTGCCTGACTTTGTTGGGTCCTCTTGGTATAATATCATGTCATCTGCTAAAAGGGATAGTTTTATTTCTTCTTTCCCTATTTTTACCCCTTTAATTTCTTCCTCTTGCCTTATTGTTCTGGCTAGAGTCTCAAGTACTATGTTGAACAGAAGAGGTGATAATGGACATCCTTGTCTTGTTCCTGTTTTTAGTGGGAACTCTTGCAGTTTTTCTCCATTTAATATGATATTGGCTATAGGTCTATTGTATATTGCCTCTATGATTTTGAGGTATGTTCCTTCTATTCCGATTCTCTGCAGTACTTTTAGCATGAATGGGTGTTGGATCTTGTCAAATGCTTTTTCCACATCAATTGAGATGGTCATGTGATTTTTGTCTTTGAGTTTGTTTATGTGGTGAATTACATGGATTATTTTTCATATGTTAAACCAGACTTGCATTCCTAGGATGAACCTGACATATCAAAACCTCTGGGACACCTTAAAGGCAGTACTAAGAGGAAAATTTATAGCACTGAGTACCCACATAAGAAGAACGGAAACTCACCAAATAAATAATCTAATTACACAGCTCAAAACCCTTGAAAAACAAGAACAGTCCAACCCCAAAGCCAGTAGAAGACAGGAAATTATGAAAATCAGAGCAGAAATTAATGAAATAGAGAATAAAAAAAACAATACAGAATATCAACAAAACCAAAAGCTGGTTTCTAGAAAAAATAAACAAGATAGATAAATCATTGCCCAACCTAACCAAAAGAAAGAGAGAATCAACCCAAATTACCAAAATAAAAGATGAAAAAGGCGATATTACCACCGAAAGTGCAGAAATACAGAGGATCATCAGAAACTATTTTGAAAACCTATACTCTATATAAAGTATATAATCTGGAAGAAATTGACAATTTTTTAGATACATACAGCCCTCCTAAATTGAGTCAAGAAGATATAAAAAATTTAAATCAACCAATAAAAATCAAAGAAATAGAAACAGCAATAAAAAGTTTACCATCAAACAAAAGCCCAGGGCCAGATGGTTTGCCAAGTGAATTTTATAAAACATTTATGGAAGAACTAATCCCAATACTCCTCAAACTATTCCATGAAATTGAAAGAAACGGAACCCTCCCAAACACTTTCTATGAAGCCAATATCACATTAATACCAAAGCCAAATAAAGACAGCTCAAGAAAAGAAAACTATAGGCCTACATCACTGATGAACCTAGATGCAAAACTGCTAAACAAAATACTAGCAATGCGCATTCAAAACCACATCAAGAAAATTATCCACCATGACCAAGTCGGGTATAGTGACTTTTAAAAATATTTGTCCTTAAAAATAAATAAATAAAATGTTTGATCTTTCCTCAAAAATGTTTTAGCAGAGCACATTTGGTAAAGTAATAAAGAAAGGATTTTCTTTTACCTTAATTTGTTTTATTGGGAAAGCAATGAAGGAAAGAAAAAAGGAAGGAAGGGAGGGAGGAAGGAAGAACAAACAATAAAAATGAGCTTTAGTGGAAGAGTTAGATGCTGTTTGTTACATAAAATGTATGCATATTGGTTAATGTTACTTTATTCACTATTAGGGTCTTTTTCCTCACTGTTATAAATTATAGAAATAGTTTTAATATGTTTAGGATATGGTTGTGATATAAAAAATACATGGAGTCCTTTATCTGTCTCAATATAACTACATCTTCACTAGGGAGTTTATACTGTCCAGAGAGACCATATAAACTCATGTGAAGATTTAAATGCATTTGTCCATGTTGGACACAAGTTGGATGGTAAAGGACTAGAATACTGCTTCCCATTGAGCTAAAGGGTTCCTGAAGTAATCCAGGACAGGAAGGATGGGAGATAGCCCTCTTATAGTCTGCCAATTGTTTCTTGGGTCTTGGTGAAACTTTACAGTCACATGAATTGGGTTGTCTCTCTGTCATATCCTATTACATGGTGTATTGGTTGGTTTATAATGTTCAACAAACATATATTTTACTCTATTATTATATTTCAGTTGAGAGTTCATTTTCTTTTTATAGGTAACATAATACTATCCTAATTATAGCTAAGTTTCATTAACAAACTGGCTGCAGAATATGAAATTTGGAGTTTATAAGAGTTATCTTCTTACCATTCAAATGGTATGTTTCACAAAATGCTGACATTCCCCCCAAACAATTCAATTCAACCTTCCTAAAGTACTAGAAGGCATTATTTTTCTAGAAAAGCTATTCTACGGCCATATTAAGCCAAGTCTCTTCAATATTACGAATAGTCCTGATGGCTTTTGAGGTGGCAGGGTGTGTGTGGGGGGGGGGGGTTAGACTTTTTAGACAGAGTGTGAAAGAGCTTAAATGCTTTCTTCTATATTAAGGAGAATAGCAGTCTGGAATGGTTCCATATTAAATTTGTATTCTATGGTTGATGCTAAAGGGGTAGGGAACTGTACTTGACCATTCTGTTCCATTATTAAAAGCCAAGTCAGTATTATTGCATGTGCATATATATGTGGCTAAATGAGAATTCATAGATAATGATAGTACATTAGGCTTTTATCTAGCAGTGTTAATCGTAACAATAACATGGATCAAACCTATCTCACCAATCTAAAACACCCTAAAATCTGAGAAAACATTGCAATCGGACTTGTAGAACTGAATTAGAGATGTATGGGTATTAAAATACTCCATCCAACCCATTTCAACAAGTACCATCTGTTGTTTCCAGATGCACTACTTCCTAGAGGCAGTATCCATGTACCTGGTATTACAACATCAAACAAATTGGCATTCCTAATTTTGGGATTTAATTCCCCAAAATACACATTTTCATTGGCTGCACTTCAGGGAATTAGACTCTTTTGTGGCTATGGACATACCATTACAACCATGGTAACAGAAACAGACCAATTTCTAGCTTATAAGGCAGCAGGGAGCTTCAAATTGGGAGAAGTACAAAGTTTCCCTGATATGTCTGTAACCCAAGATAAGTTGAGTAACACTACTAATGCTCCCCCATTTGGTGGTTAGATATGCCTAGCTCATTGCAGATAAGGTGTTGGAGGTAACTTTGCTATGTTACATTTGATAAGGGAAGGTAGAAAATGCTCTAAAGGCTCTAGAGATGCTTAAAATCATATTATATATCATATATATATATATATATATATATATATATATATATATATATATATGAGAGAGAGAGACATCAGCACTGTAATCTGGTTTTGTCTCTAAAGCAATGGTCTGTCACCTCTCTCAAGACCACTGCTTGCCTCATTAATACCACTGGAACAAATTATCTTCACAGTCCAGAAATCTTCTATAGCAGTTGTGGTGATTGATGTAACAAGGCTAAAAAGTAATGATGAAATGCATGTTCCAGAAGACAGATTCAAAAGGCAGGAGCTTCAAAGGCAATTAAATGTGTCACAGAAGGAATCTTCCTGGAATAAAGTATTTTCAAATAAGTGGTAAGATAAGTGTGATAATTTCCTAGATTCACATTACACATAAATTAGTTTGCTATGAATAATTATTTCTAAAAGCTTAGAATGCATTAAAGTCAAGGTTTAGAAATAGCCAGTTTGAAACATTTAAAAATATATTTTTGTTTAAGATGAGGAGAAGCAATACTTTGGGACTGGCTTTAATGGTCAAAATGGGACTTATTTATTTGTAGCCACAGTATTTGAATGGCATTTTTGATAGTCTTTAAAGTTTCTTGTTTGTTAGAAAGTAAAGAATTATGACTGCAGATGTCAAGATTAACTGCCTTCCTCCAAAGTGAATCAAACAATTCTTATGATGTATTGATTCTATACCACTAAGTTACTATGTTGTGGGAGAAACTTGCCTACTCAAGAGAGTGCAGGTGTACATTAGACAGTCACCTCAAAGTCACTGTAGAGGGTAAATTTAAGACAGGGATGTAACTGGAACAACTGGACAAGGTTAAAACACTCTGACATGCACGCTTGTAATCCAAGCATTTGGGAGGCTGAGACCGGAGGATCCGGGTTCGCGGCCAGCCTCAGCTACCTAGTGAGGCCCTCCGCAACTTAGTGAGACACGGTTTCAAAATAAAGAATAAAAAAAAACAGGGCTGGGGGTATAGCT
Organism: Graphiurus murinus; assembly: GCA_004027655.1. Lineage (NCBI taxonomy): Eukaryota > Metazoa > Chordata > Mammalia > Rodentia > Gliridae > Graphiurus > Graphiurus murinus. The sequence continues at coordinate 65,899 of PVLC010001757.1, read as the reverse complement.
CGGAGGTAGAATGCCCCTGAGTTCAATCCCCAGTACCGCAAAAAAAAAAAAAAAAACACTCTGACATGCACTGGCAAAGGCAGGGCAGCAAAGTATGCTTCCAGATGATGTGAAAATCTGAAGCTTGGATGCCTTTCTTGTGGAAAAGGTAAAGCTCAAACTGTCATTTTGAATGTGTAAGTACTACTCCCTTGTATTCTTTTTCTTTTACTTATTTTTTTCTTGAGGTGCTGGAGATTGAACCTAAAGACACTCTACCTCAGAGCTACACCTCCAGCCCTATTTTCCTTTTTAAATGTGGAAACAGGGTCTCTAAATTACTGAGACCCTGGCTAAGTAGCTCAAAATGGCTTTGAATCTGCAATCGTCCCGTCTCTTCCTCCCAAGTCCTGGGATTACAGGCACTATCAATCATGCCTGCCTCATTTGTATTCTTGAAACTTGAACATAGGACAGATAAGAGAAGTACTGGCTCAGACATAGCAAGAGATAGGTTCCTTTTAATAGGGATTCTTGTCTAAAAGGTTAGCTAGTCACAGGATGGAACTTATAAAGAGACTTTAGAGACTAAATTCTAAATAGTAGTTTTAAAAAATAATGTTGAATGGAATTCTTAGTTAAAAATACCAACTGCTGCGTGAATATATATTAGTATCACTTTGAACCTTGCTATGGTGTATAATTACAGTGCACCAATAAAAGTGTAAAAGATTATGTTGGATAAGATATAAAATAATCAGAGCATATGCTGGATATTTTTAATGTTATTTCTTCACTAATCCATCATTAGCCAAATATGGTGGAATTATATGTTGATTTCTTGACAGGATCAAAGGAACATGCTTATTTAAGGTAAAATATGTACTGATGTCACCAACAATTTGCTAGATGTGAATCAATATCATTCTATACCATTTGTTATACTTTAATAATACTTTTGACATTTATTTTTTTAATATCTTGACCAGATTTTTCAATTGCATGATCAAATGACTCAGAAATTCATTTCTGAGCCAAAAATATACACTGGAAAAAATATAAACTCTTTAACCAATGGTGTTGGCAAAACTGGTTAACCATATGTAGGAAAATGGAAATAAACCCCACTTTCTCACCCTGCACAAGAGTCAACTCAAGGTGGATCAAAGACCTGGAAGTTAGGCTAGAGACCTTGCAGCTACTTAAAGAGGGCATAGGCCCAACACTTCACCACATAAGCACAGGTAAAAACTTTCTCAACAGGACCCCAAAAGCACGAGCAACTCAAAGGAAGATCAATACATGGAATTGCATTAAACTAAAGAGCTTCTGTGCAGCAAAGGAAACTATCAAGAACCTCAACAGAGAGCCTACAGAGTGGGAGAAGATTTTTGCCAGTTACTCTTCAGATAGAGGTCTAGTATCTAGGATATACAAAGAACTCAAGAAAATCACAGCTAAGAAAGCAAATAACCCAATCAAAAAATGAGAAAGGGATCTAAATAGACACTTCACAGAAGAAGAAATACAAATGGCCAACAAATGTATGAGGAAATGTTCCACATCATTGGCAATCAGAGAGATGCAAATCAAAACTACCTTGAGATTTCACCTAACTCCAATCAGAATGGCAATCATAAAAAAAAACACAAACAACAACACCTGCTGGCGAGGGTGTGGAGAAGTAGAAGCCTAATACATTGTTGGTGGGAATGCAAACTTGTGCAACCACTTTGAAAAACAGTATGGAGGACCCTCAGACAAATAGGAATGAACCTACCATATGATCCAGCAATACCACTTCTGGGTATCTACCCAAAAGAATGGAAACCAAACTCTCAGACCGACGCATGTGTATCTGTTTTAGCTGCACAATTCACAATTCACAATTCACTATGGAAGCAGCCAAGATGTCCATGGACAGATGAATGGATTACAAAACTATGGGATATGTACACAATGGAATTTTACTCAGTCATAAAGAAGAACAAAATCATGTTATTTGCAGGGAAATGGATGCAACTGGAAAACATTATGCTAAGTGAGACTAGCCAGTCACAAAGAGTAAAGAAGCATATGTTCTCCCTAATGTGCAGATACTAGGGAAAAGATGGGGCATAAGAGGGTCTCCAGATGAAAAAGGAGAGACCCTCAATAAGCAAAAAAGTTGATTTAACCGAAAAGGATGGACTGGGGGGCATCCTAAGGCACATGATGTACTTACACAATTATATCAAGGTCACTCACTGAACTAAACTTGAGAGAGAGGGAGGGTGAGGGAGCGGGGTGGGGAATTGGGTAAGGGGTCAAATGAGAAATGTGTGCACATATGTCGTTATCAATTTGTACCTAACAAAGATGTATGCTTACAATCCATGAACTATTACAATAAAAAAAGAAAGAACTCAACAATGAAACCATTTTAAAAAAAGAAATTCATTTCTAATTGTAAAGACTATCATTAACACAATTGTTTACCCTGAGGGGGTCAAAGTATCCTTTTTAAATACAAATTGAGGGAAATTTTGATCTAATTCTTTAAACAGAAAACACTTGGCTAATTTGTGGACTATAGACAGAAATATTCATCAACTGTCAAAAGAGGCTGAGAAGTCATTTCCACTGTAAAGTGTACAATTCATTAGATTAGTCAAAGAGGCACATACATGAGTCAAGTGACTTGTTTTTTAAAATGAAGTTTTACAAAATTGCTTCAACATCTTAAAAACGTTGACTTTGGACTTGATAAAATCTGACTGTTACTTACACATCTTATTGTTAGTTGACTGGAAACACAGAAAATACAAACTTACCCACCATGAATGGCAGAAAACATATATGATTAATGTGACAACTGCTTGAACTAGAAAAGCAACAAAATGACTTTGTACTTTTATGACAAATTTATGAAATTTTAATAAAGCTCCTTCACAAACTCATTCTCTCATCACAGCACCCAAGTGATTTGTGTAATTATTTTATATATCTTTTTAAACAATGGAAAAATCAGAAAATGAACCTAATGGCCAAGCATTCATTTTCATTGTTTCTATCCTTCAGCTGCATACATAGTCACAGTCACTTTTAAAGAAAACTCTTATTTTGTTTGTCCTATCCCAAAGCATGTTACAAAGAACTTATATTTTTTTACAACTGATAAATAATAACTACAGTGCATTTTTTTCACTGATTGTGATTTCAAATAACACTGAGATTTGGTTGCCTACATAGGATACTTTAAAACTTCTAGATAAGCCTGTAGAGTTCAATACTCAGAACCACCAAATTCCAAGTTAATCATGTAATATTTTAAAAAAGGAATGATACATGCACCAAGTGCTTTCTCTGGGCCAAACACTGTGATATATGTAAACTTATTTAACAGCAACTTCATGAAAACATTGTGTAGTAGTTATTTTTATCTCCATTTCTTTTTGGAGGAAGAAACCCATGCTCAGAGAAGTTAAGTATTTTCTCTAGGGTCACAGGAGATACTCAGTGACAGAGCCAGTATTCAAAGGTAGACCTGCCTAGTTTTAACTGCTACATTACATAGCATTTAAATTAATGTGGGGTCTAATTTATCGATATCATGGTTGCTACTCCTTCTTGTCTTCTAGTTCCATTGTCATGGATTACATTACTCCAGCCCTTCACCTTTAGTTTGTGAGAATTTTTGCTTGTAAGGTGTGTTTCTTGCAGGCAGCATATAGATGGATTCTGGGATTAAATTCATTTTTCCACCTTGTGTATTTATATTAGGGAGTTGAGACCATTTATATTCAGTGTGATTATTGAGACATGATTCTTAATTCCTAATATTTTGAGTTTTGACTTCTGTTTTCAGTGGTGTTTATTCTTCTTTGCTTAGTTGTTTGAAGAGACAAAGCAGGTCATTTTTAATTAGTAAATGGAACAATCCAGCAAGAGGAAATAACAATTCTATGCCCCAAACATAGGCACAGCCACTTTCATAAAACAAACTTTGCATGATATAAAGTCACACACAGATCCCAATACACTAATATTGGGAGACTTCAATACTCCTCTTACATCACTAGACTGATATTCTAAACAAAAGGTCAGTAAAGATGCCTCAGACCTAAAGAATACCATAAACCAAATGGACCTATTAGACACATATAGACTCTTTCACCCAACTACAGCTGAATTCACATTTTTCTCAGCTGCACATGGAACCTTCTCCAACACAGACCACATCCTGGGCCACAAATCGAGCACCGGCAAATTCAAAAAATGTAACATAATTCCCTGCATCTTTTCAGACCACAATGGAGTGAAACCAAAAATCAACTCTAAGAAGACCCAGAGTAACCAGGTAAACACATGGAGACCGAACACCACACAGCTGAACGAGGATTGGGTCATAGAAGAAGTAAGCGGAGAAATTAAAAAATTCCTAGAAACCAATGAAAACAAAGACACAACATAGCAAAACCCCTGAGACACCTTAAAGGCAGTACTAAGAGGAAAATTTACAGCACTGAGTGCCCACATAAGAAGAACATAAAATCACCAAATAAATAACCTATTGACACAGCTCAAAGCACTTGAAAAACAAGAAGAGTCTAACCCCTAAGCTAGTAGAAGACAGGAAACTATGAAAATCAGAGCAGAAATTAATGAAGTAGACAATAAAAAATACAGAAAATCAACAAAGCCAAAAGCTGGTTTCTTGAAAAAATAAACAAGATAGAAAAACCATTGGCCAATCTAACCAAAAGAAAGACAGAATCAACCCAAATTACGAAAATAAGAGATGAAAAACAGGATGTTATCACTGACAGTGTGGAAATTCAGAGGATCATCAGAAACTATTTTGAAAAACTATACTCCAACAAACTGGAATATATAGAAGGAACTGAGAGATTTCTAGACACACATAACCTTCCTAAATTGAGTCAATAAGATACAGAAAACTTAAACAGACCAATAACAATCAAAGAAATAGAAACAGCAATAAAGAGTTTTCCATCAAACAAAAGCCCAGGGCCAGATGGTTTTCCAAGTGAATTTTATAAAATACTTATAGAAGAGCTAATCCCAATACTCCTCAAACTATTCAGTGAAATAGAAAGGAACAGGACACTCCCAAACACAGTCTATGAAGCCAAAATCACATTAATATCGAAGCCAAATAACGACAGCTCAAGAAAAGAAAACTATAGGCCTATATCAATGATAAACCTAGACGCAAAACTGCTAAACAAAATACTAGCAATGGGCATTCAAAACTACATCAAGAAAATTATACACCATGACCAAGTCCGGTTCATCCTAGAGATGCAAGACTGGTTCAACATATGAAAAACAATCCATGTAATTCACCACATAAACAGAATCAAAGACAAAAATCAAATGATCATCTCAATTGATGCTGAAAAAGCATTTGACAAGATCCAACACACATTCATGCTAAAAGCACTGCAGAGAATCTGAATAGAAGAAACATACCTCAACATTATAGAAACAATATACAATAGGCCTATAGCCAATATCATATTAAATGGAGAAAAACTGCAAGAGTTCCCACTAAAAACAGGAACAAGACAAGGATGTCCATTATCACCTCTTCTGTTCAACATAGTACTTGAGACTCTAGCCAGGGCAATAAGGCAAGAGAAGAAAATCAAAGGGGTAAAAATAGGGAAAGAAGAACTAAAATTGTCCCTTTTTGCAGATGGCATGATACTATACTTAGAAGATCCAAAAAACTCAACCAAAAAACTTATAGAACTGATCAACAAATTTAGCAAAGTGTCTGAATACAAAATAAATCTTAAAATATCAGAAGCTTTTCTGTATGCCAACCATAAATCACTGAAAGAGAAATCCAGAAAACAATTCCACTCACAATAGCACCCCGAAAAATAAAATACTTAGGGATAAACCAGACCAAAGAGGAAAAAGATCTCTATAAGGAAAACTACAAAAAGTTGAAAAAAGAAATTGATGGCCGGGCGTGGTGGCGCACGCTTGTAATCCCAGCATTCGGGAGGCTGAGATCCGAGGATCCGGGTTCGCGGCCAGCCTCAGCTACCTAGTGAGGCACTCCGCAACTTAGTGAGACTCGGTTTCAAAATAAAGAATAAAAATAAATAGGGCTGGGGGTATAGCTCGGAGGTAGAATGCCCCTGAGTTCAATCCCCAGTACCGCAAAAAAATAAATAAATAAATAAAAAGAAATTGATGAAGACTTTAGAAGATGGAAATATCTTCCATTCTCTTGGATAGGCAGAATAAATATCATCAAAATGGCCATCCTCCCAAAAGTGATCTATAGATTCAATGCAATACCCATGAAATTATCAAGGTCACTCCTCACAGACAGAAAAATCAGTCTTTAAATTTATTTGGAACAACAAAAAGCCCAGGATAGCCAAAGTAGTTCTCAGCAACAAGAACCATGCAGGAGGTATCACAGTACCTGACTTCAAACTCTACTACAAAGCCACAGTAATAAAAACAGCATGGTATTGGCACAAAAACAGATACATAGACCAATGGAACAGAATAGAAGATTCAGAAACAGACTCATGTGATTACAAGTCAACTGATTTTTTACAAAGGAGCCAAAAACATACCCTGGAAAAAAGATAGCCTCTTTAACAAATGATGTTGACAAAACTGGTTAACCATATGCAGGAAAATGGAAATAAACCCACTTTCTCACACTGCACAAGAGTCAACTCAAGGTGTATCAAAGACCTGGACCAAAGTCAGAGACCTCGCAGCTACTTGAAGAGGGCATAGGCCCAACACTTCAACACATAGGCACAGGTAAAAACTTTCTCAACAAGACTCGAAAAGCACAAGCAAATCAAACAAAGATCAATACGTAGGATTGCATTAAATTAAAGAGCTTCTGTGCAGCTAAGGAAACTATCAAGACCCTCAACAGAGGACCCACATAGTGGGAGAAAATTTTTGCCAGCTATTCTTCTGATGGAGGACTAATATCTAGGATATACAGAGAACTCAAGAAACTCACAGCTAAGAAAACAAATAACCCAATTAAAAAAAATGGGCAAATGATCTAAATAGACACCTCACAAAAGAAGAAATACAAATGGCCAATAAATATATGAGGAAATGTTCAACATCATTAGCAATCAGAGAGATGCAAATCAAAACTACCTTGAGATTTTATCTAACTCCAATCAGAATGTCTATCATTAAAAACATGAACAATAAATGCTGGAAAAGGTTTAGGGAAATTTGAACTCTAAAACATTGTTTATGGGATTGTAGATTAGTGCAACCACTTTGGAAAACAGTATGGAGCATCTTCAGACGAATAGGAATAAACCTACCTTATGACCCAGCAATACCACTTCTGAGTATCTACCCAAAAGAATGGAAACAAAACTATCAGACTGATGCATGTGTATCTGTGTTTATAGCTGCACAATTCACAATTGCCGAACTATGGAAACAGCCAAGGTGTCCATTGACAGATGAATGGATTACAAAACTATGGGATATGTATACAATGGAATTTTACTCAGCCATAAAGAAGAACAAAATCATATTATTTGCAGGGAAATGGATGCAACTGGAAAACATTATGTTAAGTGAGATTAGTCTGGATTAGTCTGTCACAAAGAGTAAAAAAAAAAATATATGTTCTTCCTAATATGCGGATGCTAGGGTGATGACAGGGCATAAGAAGGACTCCAGATGAAAAAGGAGAAACCGTAAATAAGCAAAGAAGTTGACTTAACTGAAGGTGATGGACGGGGTGGAGGGGTAGGAGGGGGCACACTAATGCACATGATGTACTTTCACAAATATATCAAAGTCAGTTACTAAACTGAACTTGAGAAGGGGGGAGGGCGAGGAGTGGGATGGGAATTGGGGAAGGGGTTAAATGAGAAATGTGTGCATATAAGCCTTTATTAGTTTGTATTTAACAAAGATGTGCAATTACAGTTCACCAATTAATAAAAAAATTAATGTGGGAAATATGCTTGCTAATAATGGCTAAATCGAAATCCATTGGAGTACATTTCTATAATGCTACTCATCAAAGTAAATGTATACATTCAGTTTACTAAATTTTTATATTCATGATGCTGGAATAAATTAAATGTTTGAGTGATATCAGAATTTTGATAATTGTCTTTATTATATTAATGCTGTTTATAAATTTTCATAATGATTTTATCTAGGAATCATCTACACAACATTAACTAGAAAAATAAAATTAAATATGCTTATTTACACCCATACTTTCAGGAAATTACGATTTCTAAAATGAGATTTCTGTTTTTCATAACCTCATATATAAAACATGCCAACTTCCAAAATTTAAAAAGGATATGGCTTTAGATTTGAACTATCAGTTGCTAGATATGAGGAGTGTTAAATATTCTGGTACAAATTAATGTTTAAAAAGATAGCTTACACTAAGTATGCACTTTTACCTTTAGTTTATAATGCAAACAATTATTTCACTGTGATTCAATATTGGCATAGTTCTCCTAGAGAAAAAGCCCAATCACTATGGAAAGCAATTGCATGATGCTACATGTATAGAAATACTGCAATATAATTGTTTTCTTGTTGTTTTTCTACCAATCATTAGTGAATATTTAAGGCATTTTATTTTCATTTTCAATCTAAGTGCTATATTTTGCAGAATAACAGAAAAAGTTAACCTGAGAAATGTCTATTGTTTATTAGAAATAATAATTCCAGAAAGTTGAGAAAAATAAGTTTCTATTTCTTCACCAAATAAGCCAGTGCTAAATACTTATCATAATCCTATATTTTCATATGATATTGTAGCTCTAGAACCTCTCTGATCCTGTAGTTTTCTTATTTATAAAATGAGGTAATAACTACTTCCCTGGGTTACTATGATAATTAAATAACAAATTATGGAGAAGACAATGAATAGTGCCTGGCAGTGAGCAGGTATCAAATTGTTATTCAGACAATTAATATGTTGTGCATATAATCCAGCAGTTTTGCAGGTATAAGGCCAGCAAGGCATGTTAACTTAGTGAAACCAAATTTCAAAATAAAAAATAAAATTGGGCTGAGGATGTAGTTCAAAAGTAGAATACCCCTGGATTCAATCCCCAGTATCACACACACACACACACACACACACACACACACACACACACAAGAATGAAATTTCAATTACAGTACAATAGCTTATCAGATTCTTTTGATTGTTTCTCAACATTGACAAATGTGATGTGGACCTCTTAAGAGCACACATCTTTTGACAAATTTCACCCTACGCTTTCCCTCTTGTGTTTCATTAATTTCCATCCCAAAATAGAGCATTTTGATAGCTCTATCAAATATAAAATCACTGGTTTTTCTTCTCACATATCAGATTCCTGAACCTAGATCCAACACTAAGTACCATGCAGACTGCATACTTCTTTCACTTTCTGCTTTACTCATATTTGTAGTGTTTCATTTTCTACATTCAAATGTATTGCTTTTATAGTTATAAAAAATTTTATGATGTGTACAATTCATTGCCCCAAACCATGACTATAAAAGAGTGTTACCATATACTACATGTATTCCACTGTAGAATTTGTTATAGGACAAATCACCAGTGTCTTATGGGGTTAGAATAATCAAGAAACCTACTCCAAAAATAGCCACTAAAAATTATTTTGAACATTTAGTGGAAAATGGGACAAAGTGCACAATTATATTGATAAATCTGTATTTCAATAGACATCAACTATGTATGGTAATTGTAACTTTAGAAAGCAGAACATTTGAAATGGTGACCTTTCAGTGAGTAAAATGAATTATTACTGATGCCCCTTTGTGAGAAAATCATGTGTGAAATCATGTGGGTCCTAATTTTATGTCATGTGAGTGCCAGATGGTACCTAATCCCAACTTCATTCTCTACTCCATTTCTGAGCTTCTTATCATCCCATACCCTTCCAGCCTGTAGATTAGGGACTTAGGTACAGGGTAAATTTCAAAAATAGGATGAGGATATTGATTCACATATTGCTTTATAAAAAATAACCTGAAGCCGGGTGTGGTGGCGCACGCTTGTAATCCCAGCATTCGGGAGGCTGAGACTGGAGGATCCGGGTTCGCGGCCAGCCTCAGCTACTTAGTGAGGTCCTCCACAACTTAGTGAGACTCGGTTTCAAAAATAAAGAATAAAAAATAGGGCTGGGGGTATAGCTCGGAGGTAGAACGCCCCTGAGTTCAATCCCCAGTACCGCAAAAAAAAAAAATAATAATAATAACCTGAATGTAAACCTTGTCACATCATTAAAATACCAGGTGCATCCTTCTTTCTTTTTTATATACTTGTATCTTATCTCTGCCAAAATATCAACTTGTAGAAAGATGTACTATAAGTCAGGGTAATTTGTGTCTGTGTGTATCTTAGTGGGTGGGGGTGGGGTGGAACATGTAGTAGACAGCATGAGGCCAGACATAATTTTCCTCTACCCTCACTTTTCAACCTTAGACACACATGTCTCTGGAATCTCTCTATGGAATTTTCATGGTAGCATAGTGAGAAAGATAACAAAAATTCAAGGAAGCTCCCTTCTGTACTTTTCTTGTTCTTTTCTTTAACCTTTTCTCTGAAGAAGCAAGTTTGCACATAAAAACTAGCTCTGGGTATTGGCTACTGAAGATGAAGTTAGTTTTAGTTTCATTTCAGAGTGGAAACTGTCTTAAGCTACAATACATATTGTTCTCACAAAATTTGGATGAAGCTTTGGCTGTGGAGGGAAGAAGATGAGGATATGGAAATAGAGAAATGGTATCAAGCAAAAACCAGATACGATAGTACTCATGAGAGCAGCTGCCCACTCTTCCTTTTTTCCCTCACCATTCCTGGCCTTGCCCCTTCAGACCCTTTTTTAGAATACTCCAAGTGAAAACTCAAGGAGAAAAAAATATAGGCATGGGAATGCTATTTATAGCTTTTATGGTAGAAAGAAAATGAAAAGAAGACACAGGAACAAATGCTAGTCAAGGCAGGTATTTACTGTCCTTAAATGCTTCCAATGTACACACCTAAGTAAGGAACATTCATTCTACACTTTGACACTGAACAGATTGAGGTTTTGATCCAGAGTTAATGAGAGTACCTTATGGGTCTGGTTATTGCTAAGATTGAATGAGATAATATATGTAAACGTGCTTACAAAACTGTCCAGCACATAGAAAGTTCTTACTAATGTTGGTCCTTTTCTTCTCCTCTGGCCCCCTAAGAATTAATTTGATTCTTCAATAAATGCTTATTCTTGTTCTGCCTTTTGTGTCATGTACCCTGCCAAACAGTTTCCAATGGCTCCCCATCATGTGCTAAGTAATATTCAAACTTCTGCCCTTCATAATCTGAGTTTAATTATTTCTTCTGTACCATCCTACATGAATATTTCACTCAAGCTCAATTAGTTAATGCTAGTGTTTTTCTGATAGGTCTGAGAAGATGGTAAGAATAGGAAGACACACAATACTCATGTATACACACATATACATATACACATACTGTAAGCGTAGTATAAAGTAATTCCTATGCTCTGTTACAACTTCACCACCATCAATACCTCATTCATGCTGTTCATGGACACATTGGTGCTATAGAATTATGCTTAAGTCTTGACTATGTCATTTCTAATTAGTAAGCTTTGGCAGTTACTTAATATTTGCCACTCTCTCCCCATCCCAATCCTATTTTGAATCCTTATTAGATTTACTATGCTTCCCAGAAAACCCTTTTTGCATCTACTGTGTTGCATCTTCTGCTCCTCTTGTGTCAAATGTCCTCCTCTCTCACCATCATCCTAGTGTTATGTGTTGTTTGTTTGTTTGTACTGGAGATGGAACCCTAGGGAATTCTACCTCTGAGCTATACCCCCAGCCATTTTTATTTTTAATTTTGAAACAGGGTCTAGTTAAGTTGCTTAGGCTGGCCTTGAACCTGAAATCCTCCTGTCTCAGCCTCCCAAGTACTGGGATTATAGGCATGGGCCACCACATCTGGATAACTTCTCTGATATCCATTGGATTATCAGCTATTGGAGGACATACACACCTGTGATTAATTTCTTCAAGCTACCCAACATTTATCAGGGCACCTGTTTATAGTGTAAGTTAATTTCATTGTATTGTCCCAGAGCTTCGAATGGTGTTAGGGATGGGACTGTAAAGTACCTATAATGAGAGGCTTTGGGTTGTCAGCTAGGGCCAGGGTGAGAGCTATGCATTGGAATTAATGGAGGTGAGAAGAAAATGCCTCCTACTGCTTTGGCCTTACTAAAGTATTGGATATTTTTCCCATTTAAATGTGGCAACACAGTTATGTAAAAATTATTAATGTCATGTTTATTTTTAGTGGAGGTTAATGTTTAGTGGAGGCAAGAAGTAGTCCTTCAACTTAAGCTTCCACATTTTAAAGGAAACATGATTGTCATAAATACAAACTTAATTTTGTTTACAATTTTAAAAAACTATACATCACAAAGGACTATTTAAATAAGCTTTTCACTGATTATTCTGGGATTTGAGAAGATACAGTGCTCTGAATAAAAGCAGGTATTGCTATTTCATCATTGCTGAAAGAAAAAATCAATACTTGATTACTCTGAATTAGTATATCCAGCCATGCAAATCTTTAACCTCAGATTAACTAAATGTAGGTCCATGACCCAACCCACAACAGTAACATTTAGAAATAGAGAATTAATGGATGCAGAGCCTATTTATAAAGCGTAAAGTTGCACCGCTGCTCAAGCTAGTTTCCTAACTATCATTCTGTCTAGAGTAGCTGCAGAATTATGTCAGCAGAATTGTAACTAATTGGAATTTCTGTGACCCTTCCCTTTCTCTTTTATGAGATATCTTATAGCACATCTCATAAAGGAGCCCTTCTTACCCTCAGTGGTATTTTGCATTGCATTAAAGGTGGTTTCCTTTTTTAATATTTCAACTAGTTTTATAAATCACCACTTTCATATGTCTAAATATTCACTAAATCATTTAAAAATTAACAATTATGCCTTAAATATATGCTATTTCTCATGCAATGTACTACGCATTTGGAACTGTGGTGGTTTACAAAATTGGTGGAGAAACTACCCATTTATTCTGTAATGATAAAGTCAAATAACAAACAAATAAATATTTAAATTTTGCCATGAAAAGTGACCAAAATAATGAGAAAGAGTGATTCAGTGGTGATGATCATCATGGATAGCTGGGAAATATTAAGACTGTCATCAGATAAAGCTTCTCTGAGGAGGTGACATTTGAGCTGAAACCTGAGTGATTGGAAAGACTTGAGCAGGGATTGATAGAGAAGAAGAGGGTCCCACACAGAAGGAATAGTAAGTGCAAGGGCTCTAAGCTTGGAATGAGTTGGCAGGGCTAGGGAACAAAAGAAGACCAGTGTGAATGAAGTATAATGAAGCGGGGAGAGTTCAGTATCTGATTTGAAGTTGAGGAAGCAGGTAAAGCTCAGATTACTCAGGATCTCAAGGGCCATGATATTAAGGACAGTGGAAAGTCCCTATTGGGTTTACTATTCTGGCTTCTGTATTTCATTTTAGGGTCCCCTTGTCTCCTTGCATACTGCTTCTTCCTATAGTGAATGATGTCCTGTTTTCACTATCCCAGAAGACTAATAAGGTCTCCAGAAGCTTAGAAGCATCCTTTCTCTGCTGCCACTGCCCCTCTCCAATTTTGCCTCTCCCTGCCCTGGCACCTAGTTGGAATTTGAGAAAAGAATATAAAAAATTTGAGGATCAGGTGAGAAAAGGATTACCCCTCTCCCTAAATGAAAGACAAAATTAACTTTCTGGTGTTGAAGACTGCATTTTCTTACAGCAGATCCCCTCATACAGATGAATGAAGGGGTAGCTTCCTGGGGAGAAATGTCCTTAGGAAGGCATACATCTCAGAGGGAATTCATTCATGATTTCAACATGTACTTCTTGATGGAATGTCAGGAAGATGGAAGCTTTTGATATCTAATAAGGAATTTTGAAAAAGGCGAACTAGAGATGTGGGATTTCTTTGCCTCTGCAGCTTGTCTAAGCAGAGACTATGTGTTTTGAGTCTTTAGAAAGCCAACTTCTGTCATTTGGGATTCCATCAGAGTAAATGTGCTTACATAATCCTCTAGTTACCCTTTCTCAGTTTCTATGTGCACCAAACTTCCTTCTTATTGTCAAAAAGAACCTCTTCCATTTGTACTATGCTTTCCAGTTCACATACTTTTCACATTTGTAATCTAATTTTGTTATCAAAATAATTCTACAAGGTATATTTTATTTTATGTTAAGGATTATGAAGCCAGGGCCTAAAGAAGAGATTCCCTATATAAAAATGTAGGGAAATGAATAAATATGGTGAATACCTTGGAAATAGAGCCAATATTTTTATATATAATTTAGTTGTGGAAAATGAGTAATACAGCTGCTTCATCATTTCTACAGACAGAAAAATTGAATTAGGTTAAGATTAGCCTGTAGTTGCTTCTGTACAACAGCTATTGATTCTTCTAACAGTTGATTGTGTTTACATTTCTTACATTTAAAATAAAACTAGAAACACATTAATAGCCAAAGCAATTGTCAGCAATAAGAATCATGTAGGAGGCATCACATTATCTGACTTCAAATTCTATTACAGAGCTCTAGTAATAAGAACAGCATGGTATTGGCACGAAAACAGACACATAGACCAATAGGACAGAATATAAGATACAGAAACAAATCTACATACTTATAGCCAATTTATTTTTAACAAAGGTGCCAGACACATATGTTGGAGAAAAGAGAGCCTTTTCAATGAATAGTGTGGTGAAAACTGGTTATCCAGTTGTAGAAAAATGGAATTCCAACCTCTAACTGCACAAGAGTCAACTCAAGATGCATCAAAGATCTGGAAACTAAACCAAAGACTGAAATTACTAGAGGAGGGCATAGGTTCCAACACTCCAACATATAGGTACAGGTAGAAACTTCTTTAGTAAGACTCCCAAAGCTCAGGAAATTAAAATTAGTATTAATAATCAGGATAAAATTAAACTAAAAAGTTTCTGTTCAGCAAAAGAAACCATCAAGAGTCTAAAGAGAGAGCTTACAGAATGGGAGATGATTTTTGCCCATTATCCCTCTCATAGAGGACTAATATCTAGACTATACAAAGAACTTAAAAGACAACACTAAAAAAGACCCAATTAAGAAACAGGCAACTGAACTGAATAGACACTTCACAAAAGAAGAAATACAAATAACCAATAAGTATATAAACATTCTTTACATCATTAATAATCAGGGAGATACAAATCAAAACTACATTGAGATTTCATCTAACCCAAATCAGAATTGCAATAGTGTGGTCGTGCATGCCTGTAATCCTAGTACTTGGTAAACTGAGACAGGAGGATCTTAGGTTGAAGACCAGCTTCAGCACCTTAATGAGTCTCTCCATAACCTAGCAAGACCCCGTTTCCAAATAAAAAATAAAGTAGGGCTGAGGGTATAGCTTGGAGGTAGAATGCCTCTGACTTCATTCCACAATACCAAAAAAAAAAAAATGGCAATCATCAAGAATTTGAACAACAATAAATGTTGGAAAGGATGTGGGTAAATAGGAACTCATATACTATTAGTAGGATTGCAAATTAGTACAGCCACTGTGGAGATTAGTGTGCAGTTTCCTTAGAAAACTGGGAATGGATCTACCATATGATCCAGTTATATCATTCCTGGGTAGTTTTTCAAAGAAACTGAAATCAGAAGATTATAGTATTACATGCACATGCATATCCATGTTTATAGCGGCACAATTCAAAATAGCAAAATTATGGAACAAACCTATGTGTCCATAAACAGATGAATGAATTTCAAAATTATGAGATATACACATAATGGAATTCTATTATGCAATAAAGAAGAATGAAATTGTCATTTTCAGGAAAATGGACCACCTGGGGAACATTGTTAAGTGAGATTCACCAGTCACAGAAAGTGAAGGGTCATATATTTTCTCTCATATGGGAATGCTAGCGAGTAGTAGGGATATAAGAGGGACTTTAGATAATGGAGGAAAAACACCAATGGAGCCAGGGAGGAGGTCTAGGAGAGAGGCGAGAACTAACGAAGAAAACACTTCCATTGATATTATGTACATATGTGAGAATACCAAATGCTAATCTCAATATCTTGTATGGGGAAGAGTGAATGGGAAGGGAGCCAGGGGAAAACTCACCAAGTCACAGGTGTGAGATTACAGTGCACCAATAAAAGTCTATTTAAAAAAAGAAATGTACTTTCTTTTCTTTCTATTTTTTTCAGCTAAGCTATTTCATCGTTAGTGTAGCTCTAGATTAAGCCATCCCATTGTGAACGTTGTTTTCTGATATTGAGTACTTCTTTTAATAATGTAATAATTTTCTTTTAATGGGAAGATATTGGTTATTTCCTTTGGTGGGTCAGAGGATGTGATTGGGGTGAGGTAAATGGACTTTTGAAATGGGAGAAGAAACTCTTACTAATGAAGAGTAGACTTAAATTATACAGTGATAGATAGAAACAAAGGAGGTCCAGAATTTTGCAAAAGACATTTTGCAATGGCTGAACTGAAAAAATGGAGTTAGATATAGGCTTCAGTTTCTCTAGGTTTTTGTAAGCATTGGTATTCTACATGTAAATCACATCCTCTTCACAGAGATACTAATCTTAATGAGTAACTGTGAATCAATAATCGAATTCATATTTATAGACCTCCTACAATGTGATAGGAAATGTGGAAGGTTTTAATTAAATACTATACCATGTACTTCCATGCAAATACTGAGAGTATATACTAAGTAAACCCTTTTTATAGACAAGAGAATGCCACTGACCTGTAAAGACATTATGTACCTTATTCAAGGGACAAAGTTGGTAAGCAGAAGATTAAACATGGAAACCCAGATGACTCCAAAGCCTATCTATCTCCTCTTTCTATTATAGCCCATATGGTTACATGAATTAATTTTCTTAATTATAATATATAATTTATTTGTATTGTTTTGGTACTGGGGGTTGAACCTAGGGGCATTTTATTTCTAAGCTATATTCCTAGCCCCTTTATTTTTATTTAGAAACAGATTCTTCTAGGATGCTGAGAGTCTCATTACGTTTATGAGGCTGGCCTCAAACTGTGATCCTCCTGTCTCAGCCTCTCCAAGTAATGGTATTACAGGCTTGCACTACCAAGTCTTATTTATTTGTATTTTTAAATATGCACCATCAATTAGCTCTTGATTGTATTTAAGTTTTAATTTTACATTAAGCAAGCAAGTTCGGTATCCATGATTCTGAAAGTCAAGTGAGTTATAGAAAGATGCTTTATGGAGACATTTTTATGATACTTCCTTTTGCTGTTAGGTTTAGTAGAGCAATCCCCATTAATATCATGGTTTCTGACTATTTGACTAAATTTGGGAGTTTGTTAAAACATCTAAAGAGTTTCTGTGAAATAAAGCCTTAAAAACGAGAAAAAATCACACTACAGGCCAAAGAAAACTGAAACATATAAACATGGGACCTAATGCACTCAGGTACCATTAAGACCTTTAGTTTTAGCTCCAGATTAAAATAAAATGGAACTAGAAATGTGCAGAATTTCATGATAAATTCACAATATTAAATCAAAATAATTTAGGATATAATTTTACAATATCTATATCAAAAGAAAAATTACTAGAGCTAGAATCATCTAGGGAAAGCCAATAAGAACTGAAAAGGAAAATCTTTGTAATTGGATATTTAAAATTAGAGGTATATAAATGTAATACACACTTATCTTTTGTTTTATAGTTGCAAGCATTTTTATTACAAAGGAAAGTGTTTTCAATGTCAAGTTTACTACCTTAATGAAAATATTGAGTTTCAAAATGTGGGGTTTTAAAATAATTTGAGATTGGAATTATTTTCAGACATTTGTTAGTTTGTTTCAGATATTTCAACAGAGTTTTCCTCACAATTTTGGCTTAAGTTTCCATACCCAGGACATAATCTTGCAAGATCACCTCTTACCTTTATCTCTTGGTGACTGGGTACTGAGATGGGACATTATAAACTTGATCTGACAACTTAATATGATGTAATAAGACCTGAAATGGGTGCAGTGCCTTTTCAACTGATAAGATATAGATAGGCACAGAATCTTTTCAAGGGTGTGTCTAACTAAATTCTCTTTAAGACCTCCCTTTAAAACATTAAATGTCTTTTCCTGTTTCAAATTAGAATCTGATCAGTTGGAATATTGGTGAGGAACAGGTCATTAGTGAAAACTCCAACAAAGACAATTGGCTTTGGGTTTGATTTTCCTGTTTTTTCAGTTAGCTTAGTACCAGATGGTGTTCTGGTGAGTTCTGTATAAATAATACAATCATAAGGTTGAGTGATTTTTCTACTAGTCACAGACTTAATCAGAAAATAGCACTTGTATTTCCATACAAGCTCATGTAAATTCTCTTATTGCTAAAATGTTCTTACACCACTCTAACTCATATGTTGTTGTTATGGTCAGATTTTTTTTTCTTTTCTGTGTATTTATTGAATAGGCATCGACCAAATTCTCACTCTGACCCAGAGAGAAGGTCTATTGCATTTGAGAATCTTTAGCTAATATATCCATCCGTTGCAGAAAAGAGAGGCAAAAAGCAAAATTCTGTTCATTTCCCTGAAGGAGAAGGGTGGCACTAACATTCCCTTGACAGTTGGTACACTTTAGGGGGTGATGGAACTGGCTTAGTTTACAGAAGCCCTGTGGCAACCTCTTACAGGCTTTCAAAGTTCAAGTGCCAGCTTCACCCCGAGATGCTCAATGATCTTTCTCTAGGTTCGCATGACAATCACAGTTTTTACTTCAAGATCTAGCTCTTCTGTTTGCTATTAAACCTTCCCCAGACCTCTCCCTTTGGATGTAAGTCTTATCTCATCTACCAGATTATAAAAAGCTCAAATCTATTTTCTTCCAATCTGTACTACTTAGCACAGAATTGACATTTTATAACTATTTGTTGACTTGATAACATATATGTAGGTCACAGTTCCTGTAGACTGGAGACAGATTTAATAAGTATTCCATTGAATGAACATAATTCGTATATTTTGACGTAAAGGATTCTAGTTTATTAAAATTGATAAAGAAAAATAGAAGCTCCTTTGCTCTTCCTTTTCTTTTACTGTGGTGAACATTTGACCCATATAAGTAGCAAACCAAAAAAAAAAAAGGTGATATAGGAGGGAAATAGGCAGAATCACTAAGAAACTTTCTTCCTTTGAAAAAGGCCTCAATTTTAACTTTGGAAGCATAAATAAACATGCAGTGTGTCCAACCTTCACATACATATGCAATAAAATGGGCCCATTCGGGTGTCTTTCCAAGAAAAGTTGGGGTTCTGTTCTGAGGCAGTTGCTATTTCCTATGTATTAATAAATGTTTTGGGTAACCTCGAAAAGATGATTAGGGTATTCAGACCAGGTTGTTTAAAACAGTAAACTAATAAACATATACAAATGACCCATTTCACATATTCCCCAAATTGTTTTATGGTCTCCAGTAGAGTTCTCAAAGTATGCCCTATGGAATATTAGTATTCTGTAAAATAAAAATAGACACCCCCTTGGACAAAAAAATTGGTTTGGTTGTTCAGAGAAATATTATGTTCTCTGTCTCATGAGTCATCATATAGCATATAAAGTTTCCAAGACTTCTGCAGTTAAAAAAAAAAGATGTGTTTAAATTTGCTTAATTTGTCCTTTATCAAACATATTTAACCTTAGGTAGTGAGTACTCTGTATCAGGCATGCATTAGTATTATGGTTTGGGTCTGGAATGCTCCAAAGTCTTATGTGTGGAAGGTGTGGTCGCCAATGAGACAATATTTAGAGGTAGGACCTTTAGGAAGGTGATTGGATCATGGGTTCTAAATTCATCAGTGGACTAATCCATTGGTGGATTCATAATTTGATGGCATTATTGGAAGGTGGCAGAAACTGTAGGAGGCAAAGTTTAGCAGGAGGAATAGGTCACTGTGGCATGTCCTAAAAAGGTTTATTTTTCACTGGCCCCTCTTTCTTTTCTCACCACTGTCCTGCTTCCTGGCTATCATGAGCTGAGCAGCTTTTCTCTGCCACAATGTTCTGCATTCTCAGGCTCAAAGCAGTGGAGCCAGCTGAACATGAACTGAAACATTTCAAAGTGTGAGCCAAAATAAATCTTTCCTCTTTTATGTTGTTCATGTCAGGTATTTTGTTCACAGCTATGAAAAGCTAACTAAAACAACTAGCTTATTGAATCTTTGTTAAGACTGTAAATTGGGTAATATTGTCTATATTTAAAGGTAGGGAATTTAGTTTTTGCTATGTTAAAGGGCATGTTTCAGGTCATACAGTGACAGAGTTTTGTATAGTGAGTTCTTATATTGACTCTGCCACCAGTTTGCTGCATATGACTCTTTTGTAGAAATACATCAAACTTTTCTTAATTTCCCTATTTGTTAGCCATGTTTAAATAATAATTGTTTATGCACATACAAACATGCCACAATGAAACCCACTACTCTGTATAATTAATGTGTACTATAAATAAAATGATAATATTGGTTTTAAGATAGAACAATTTAAATTCATATTACCGTATTTTGAAAAAAGAGGTGCCACACAAGTAGCATTCATACTTTACAAAATTAGAAGGAAGGCAAAAAGTAGTCTTATTAAATAACATATTTACTCAAAACATATTATGCTAAGTGTTAGACTTTTAAGAACAAAAGCAAGCAAACAATCAAGCAAATAGCTTTGGCTGCCCTGAATGGTCACTGGAGCATGCACATTTCCATTTATAAATATTGTGCACTTTTAGTATAGTCAGACACTTAGATTCATGAACTGATCAAATTTCATAGTACAGTCTTAGGGCACCCAATAGTGCTATTGTGAAATGTTAAAAATAGAAATACATTATGGCTAGATATTGGAGTTTTCATCCTTAACTGCATCTTTCCTTGCTTTTATGACTTTAGGCAAGAGGCTAAACTTCTTGGATTTTATTTTATCATTCATTAAGTTGGCACAGCATAAACCATTTGTGACTCTGCCTTACTCTATCAATACCCCCATGTAGTACCTGATTCATAGCACTCCATTGTCTCTCCCAACTTGTCACATTCACCATATGAGGTAAAATAATAATTTCTACTCACCCCTTTATAAGCTTAATTTCAATTAATTTGATGCAAATAGAGTTGTGCCTAATTTTGAGAGTCTAAACATTGTTCTGTGTGTACATTATATAAATAAATAACAGGATATATAAGACATACTAATTCCAGCTCTCTCGAGGCTTATTCTACATACTAGCTTGAATGTGGAGATGGGTTTATGATAAAGAGGAAGATGACTGCTAATTAGACATTTACCTTGCCAAATTGTAAACTGATTTCCTTGTTACCCAAGCTGAACCGAATCCCATTTTCAATCTAGAAGTAATTACCTAGGCAGTGTACAGTTGAACTGAGGCAGACTGCATTTTGCATTCTGTATCCCTGAACTGTCATTAGCTGGTATTATAAATATTGATATATAGTATAATACTACACCAAGTTTATTAAAAGAATAATTTAGAAGTACATAGTGGTTTTATCATCCAGGGTTCTGCCATTCTCAGAGGTGTGATGAGTGTTTCCATGGTTTTCCTAGATTTTGCTTTTATGAGTTCTTTATGACTCTGACATTATTTTATGCCAGAATTCATTAACCTTTAAAAAGTTTCTGATATGGTAAGACACCATCATCACCTCTGGTTCTAGACACACAGAATGCATCACTAAAAAGAGGAGACGGAAGTGATAGCATTCAGATACACTGGAAGCTGCTTTCTTTGGCCATTTGGTTTCTGTCGTGTAATGCCGGATGTGCTGGAGAGGGCAGAACTGCCTCTGATGCTATACCATTTCTCTTATTCTGTTATAGCTCCCAATTACAAGCTTCATTCTCTAATAACTGTGATTGCTTGAAAGAGGTGTATCCACCTCTTTACTGAAAAGAATAGAAGAGAAATAATGCCATTATTTAAAGAATGGTTTCAATATATAAGAAAGGGTAATTGTCATGCAATCTCAGCAAAGCTGTAATGAGTATATACTCTGACAAACACATTTCTCTAATGACAACTCCTCCAGTGGATTAATGATTCTGTCTGGGATCTGCTCAGCAGAGCTTAGGAGACTGAATGGAATAGACAATAAATAGACAAACACATAACTTCCTCCATTCTTTTCAAAATCCTTTGCCCTTTGTTCAGCTTAAAAAGTGAAGCAACAATCAAAAATACTTCTAAACACTTATTAAATTTTGAACCTTCTGCTACTAAGCAGTGATTTTGGAAGGACTAAGGTTGAAACTAGATCTATTTTAATATTTATTCTGGCTTAGAATAAATGTTCACATCCTTGAAATAATTTGTTGGTGGTTGTTCATTCATTATTGTCTCTATAGTAAATGGGAAGTCCTTTGTTCTCCTTCAAGTTGTAGATGGGATAATTAGCCATTTTGTAAACAAATACAGTACAATATTTCATCTGGATAAATTAATTTATAGTCTTGCATTGAAATGTAATTAAAATTTTGTTGCAACTAATTTTTAGTCCCTGATCAGCAATTGATATTACTCTACATGAATTAGATGATAAATTTCATTAGTTTGTTTTCCTGAGCAAAAGATTGTATCTATCATGATCTCTGATCCACAGAGCTCCACGATAAACCCTTGGCTTTAGCTTGTTAAGCAAAAGTTGTTCATATCCCATTTTTAAGTAAGGGATAAAGATGCTCCTTTTTGTTTTGATAATTTGTTTTTCTGTTCTTTGATATTGTCTTTAGGTTTGACAATTCCTACCTTATGAACTTGAAAATAAATGTGTTTTGTTGTAATTTAAGCCAGTATTCACTTTTGTTCACCATACAGAAATGCCAAGTACAATCACAATCTTCTCTCAGTTTATCTGCCAATGCCACTTAAAAGTAAATTTCATTAGTGAAGTTATCCATTCTTTGATTTATTCTGTCACTCAACTATTTTTATGTATGCCTGCACTGTTGAAGGTTTTGTGCTAAGTAGATCTTAAGGTATGAATTGAAGGCACAGCAGGGCAAAGACAATTTGAAATTAGTCAGATTACAATTTTAAAATGTCATATTTTCAGCAGGAGCCAAATTGATTACAAAATATCAGAAAACCAGTGCATTTTCACAACTATAATAGTAAGCATTTGTGATGACCCCAGAATATTTGCTGAATTAGTGACTTCATTGGACATTTAAATTGTTCAACTGATAGCCTTTATTTAAAACTTGTTTTAGATCAATTTTTAGTTTCACAGCAGAAATAAGTGTAAGGTACAAAGATTTTTCATATTTCCCTGACCCCCACATTACACAGCACCTCCTCTCCTATGAATATCTCACACTAGAGTGGCATATTTGTTTCAGTAAAAAGCTATATTGACAAATTATTATCACTCAAAGTCCATAGTTTACATTAGGGTTCACTCTTTGTGTTGTATATTCTATGAGTTTTAACAAATATATAATGACATATACCTATTAGGTAGTTAGGAAGAAATCCCGATAGGTCTTTAAAAACTATGGACAGGCTTTTCCTTGATTGTCTGTACAAATCATGTGATTCATATTGCCCAGCCTTTTTTTTTTTTCTGGGAAACGCATTACCTCAGGATAAAAAAAAAAGGAATAACTATAGTATGTTATTGTTACATGCCTCAATTTAACATAATGAAGTAATATTTAGGAATTAAAAATCAGTTGGACTTTGGGTTGAAAAAAGTTATTCGAGAATTTTGGGCAACTGTTTTTTGTACTTTAGATGAGATTTAATAAAATGCTTTGTGTTGCTTTAAACATTACTTGAATTTGTAGGAATGAGCTTCCACAACTGTTTTTAACATGTACACACACACATTCTCTTTTTAGTTGAAAAAAAAAAAGATACCTTCTCACGTGAACTTGTTCTCAGGCATCAGGTCACAACTATCACTCAAATACCAAACATGTAGTCTTCAGCAAGCAGGAACAGATATGTTGTCAGTTTCTGAACATGAGGGTAGGGTAATGGTGGTGTTAGTATGTTGTCAGTTTCTGAACATGAGGGTAGGGTAATGGTGGTGTTAGTGAGTGAGTCTGGAAGCTGAACAGCCTTAGAAGGACTCTGGGGTTCACCAATCTCTACCATCCAACCCACATGTTAATATGTTGGCCACTCATCTGGTAATATGGCATCTGAGCACCTACAAGAGAGTGCTACTCTTTGATTAATTTATGTCTTTCCAGGATCCTGTTTATACATTGCTATTTCTAATGCCTTTTACCAAAGATTAAGTAATTGGAAACCCAGCCCTTTGGAAATGTGTGATCATTGGAGAAAATGCATTTTCCCCATCACCCTGCTACTACTATGGTAGATCTCTGGAGCAGTTTTGCCCACCAGAAACTCTGCTCAAGGTGTCATGGGAAAATAGGACTATTTATTAGGTCTAGATAATCAAATGTTATGGAATCCCAGGGTAGGAGGAAACTTGGTGGTCATTTAGGCCAACACTCATCTAATGTTTGGATTGTTTCTAGTTTTAAACAGGGTCTCTATTTACAGAGAACGTATTGCCTCCTGAGATAGCCCTACTCAGTGTTTCCTCAGGGGTTTGCTTTTTAATTCAAATCCAAATTAAGACTACAAAAATAAGCATTTCAAAATCAAATAAGTTTGAGAAGCAAGTTATCATATAAGCTCTGACTTTTCTGCCAATAATTAACCTGTTTAAAATTAGTCTGGAGTTTCCCCCAACTGATTTGGTCATGACCACTTTCTCACACATTCATGTTTTAGTATTTTATTCAACAGAAAATGCTTCAGTACATTTTTTTTTCAAAATAATGCATATTTATTAAGGAACTTAAAATTTCATTGCATTTTTTAACTCATGTCAAGCTAATATTTTACTCCTTGAGTCTTATTCTTTAGTACAGCTAACTGTTTGGCCACATCCTTACATTTTGCTTTTGGTTGGTTTCTTGGACTTAAATTGTGGTCTTCTTTTTTTTTTAATATTTCATCTTGGTGGAGCAAGCACACTTCTCTAGCTTGCCATTGTGGATCCTGTCTATTCATCATCATTTTGAGATCTGTATTATTCACTGATATCATGAACATACCCTTTACATCTTTATTCAAATTGTTGTGTACAGATGAGGAATGGAAATAAGGAAAGTTAGTATCATTCTATAAACAATAACCATTTGGTTCTGACTACTAATATCTTTAATTAGTAACAAGTCCTTCATAAGGGAGTTTCTGGTAGCCCATGACTCTTGTCTTTATGATGTACAACCCTTTCATTCAAGAGGCAAATCATCTACATGGAAGTTGAGACAGGAGAACTGCAGGTTTGAGGCCAGCATGCTGTAGCTTACCAAGACCATGTTTCAAAATAAAAAGTAAAAGCATCTATGGCTATAGCTGAGAGTTAGAACTCTCCTTGGTTCAATCCTCAGTATCACAAAAAAGGTATATTATCTTTTTCTATTTTTAACTCCTCCAGTTTTTCCATAGCAAAACTGGTAACAGTCTGGTTCTTAAATATAGTGGATTATCAACTGTTAATAAAACAGATGCCATTTCTTTTGAAGAAGTAATGTTGGTAAATAGCCTGCTTTATAATTTACAGAAAATATTTGTGAGATGTCTTATAATGCCCATAGTGTTCAGTGCCTAGATAATTTAGTTTGTATGGTTTTAGAATTTTTGTATTATAAATTTCTATATGAAAGAATGATCACATGAAAATGTATACACTAGTTAATGTAGTTTGTAAAATAACAGATACTTTTGAATCTGTAGGAGGTAAAGCTTTCAGATGAAACAAATAATTATAATTGCTGTATAAGCATCACTTCACTTTAAAGATGCATAGTATTAATTAATTCTTCTTGTAACTACACATTTGGAGTGGTCTATTGTTAATTAATCTCTATACAAAATCAAACTTACCCCAACCATCCTATTTTAAAGGTAGTTTGTTGATACTTATGTAGGTAGATTTGCAAAGGGTTAGCCCCAACTATTCATATCCATTAAGTTGAATCCTGGAGAAGTTTTTTTTTTAAATAACTAGGGTAGTATTACTGATTTTTTAATATACTCTTTGATATCATAGTGTCTTATGTCACTGCCAACATGATTTACATTATGATGTGAGACTATTATGCACCAATACAAGCATATTAAAAAATAAAAATATAATAAAAATTCATTGTTAACATCAGTTTATAAAGGAATATGTCAGAAGCTCAAATCCTGAGACTGAAAAATCTTGATTTCATAATTGACACTATGCTATTTTCTAGTTGAAGCACCTTGAATAAGTTATTTCATGTATCTAAATCTCAGCTCCTCATTTGTAAAATGGACATCAGGATGATGATAGATAACTACCTTGTAAGATTGCTTTAAAGATCACATGAGGAATATTCAAGTAAACTGCTTTACCACATCACCTAGCACTCATTAAGAGTTGGAGTTTGTACTCCTTTATCTGAGATCTCTTTTGCTTCTCAATTTCTCTCTATCTTTAACATATGAAAGAAATCATACAGAATATTATTCTAAGCAAGATTAACCATTCCACTCCACCTTTAAGTCTGTTCCCATGTGCCTTCTGACTTTACCTGAAAGGGATAAGACTCTTTGATAGTGAATTCTCTGTAGGGTAGGGTCTGTAAGGATTATGTGGTTCTTCCAAAATGTTGCTCTTGGTTCCACATTTCTAGAAATGATACAAAGATTACCTTAATATCATGATGAAAAGAACTGAAACTTTATAGTTAGAAAGTCCAGGATATTAATCTTACTTCCAACATTTGCTACCCATGTAACCTTGGTTAAGTCAATGGAAAATGTGTGATACATAAATAAATCAGATTGGTTTTAACATTTTATTTTATTTTTTTAATTTATTGATGCATTGTAATCATACATCACTATGAAGTATAGGATGGTAGAGGATTACATGCACAAATCACTCATTTAGCCCTTCCCCAATTCTCACCCTATTTCTTCCCACTCCCTCCTTCTCATGTTCAACTTAATGACTGATATGCTCATGAATGTACATCATGCGCATTAGGGTGCTTCCCTCTTCCCCCCTCCAATCTCCCTCAGTTAGATCGTCTTCTTTTCTCAACTAAGGCTTCTCGTTCTTTGTCTAGTGCCCCTCCTAGGACTCATTTTCTCCCTAGCTTCCACATATTAGGAAAAACATCTAATTTTTTACTTTGTGCGACTGACTAATCTCACTTAGCATGTTTCCCAGTTCCATTCATTTCACTGCAAATGACATAATTTTGTTCTTCTTTATGGCTGAGTAAAATTCCATTGTTTACATACATAATCTATAGTTTTGTAATCCATCCATCTGTTGATGGACATCTTGGCTATTTCCATAGTCTGGTAATTGTGAATTTTACAACTCTAAACACAGACAGATACTCAAGCATTAGTCTGATAGTTTGGTTTCCATTCTTTTGGGTAGATACACAGAAGTGGTATTGCTGGGTTATACAGTAGGTTCCTTCCCATTCTTCTGAGGATTCTTCATACAGTTTTCCAAATTTCTTGCAGTAACTTGAGATTCCACCAGCAATGTATTAGAGTTCCCACTTCTCCACACCCTTGCCCTCATTAGTTATTGTTTGTGTTTTTAATGATTACCATTCTAATTGGGATAGGTGAAATCTCAGGGTAGTTTTGATTTGCATCTCTCTGATTGCTAATGATGTTGAACATTTCCTCATACATTTATTAGCCATTTGTATTTCTTCCTTTCTGAAGTGTATGTTTAGATCCTTTGTCCATTTTTTTATTGGGTTATTTGGTTTCTTAGCGGTGGGTTCCTTGAGTTCTCAGTGTATTCTAGATATTAGGAATAGCTGACAAAAATCTTCTCCCATTCTATCAGCTCTCTGTTGAGGTTCTTGATAGTTTCCTTTGTTGTAAAGAAGCTCTTCAGTTTAATGCAATCCCATGTATTGATGTTCCTTTTAATTTCTTGCACCTTTGGGGTCTTGTAGAGTAAGATTTTACCTGTGCCTATGTGTTGAATTGTTGGCCCTATACCTTCTTCAAGTAGTTGCAAGGTCTCTGGTCTAATTTTCAGGTCTTTGATTTATCTTGAATTGCCTTTTGTGCAGGGTGAGAAAGGGATTTATTTCCATTTTTCTGCATATGGTTAACCACTTTTTCCAACATCATTTGTTGAAGAGGCTATCTTTTTTCCAATGTGTGTTTTTGGCCCCTTTGTCAAAAATCAGTTGACTGTAAGCACGTGGGTCTGTTTCTGGATCTTCTATTCTGCTCCGTTGGTCTATGTATCTGTTTTTTGTGCCAATACCATGCTCTTTTTATTACTGTGGCTTTATGGTATAGTTTGAAGTCAGGTATTGTGATGCCTCCCGCCTAGTTCTTGTTGCTCAGCACTACTTTGGCTATCCTGGGCTTTGTGTTGTTCTAAATGAATTTAAGGACTGATTTTTCTTTTTTTTTTTTTTTTTTTTTTGCGGTACTGGGCATTGAACTCAGGGGCATTCTACCTCCGAGCTACACCCCCAGCCCTATTTTTTATTCTTTATTTTGAAACCGAGTCTCACTAAGTTGCAGAGTGCCTCACTAGGTAGCTGAGGCTGGTCGCGAACCGGGATCCTCCAGTCTCAGCCTCCCGAATGCTGGGATTACAAGCGTGCGCCACCACGCCCGGCTCAAGGACTGATCTTTCTATGTCTATGAGGAGTGACCTTAGTAATTTTGTGGGTATTACATTGAATCTGTAGATCACTTTTGGGAGGATGGCCATTTTGATGATATTTATTCTGCCTATCCAAGAGCATGGTAGAGCTTTCCATATTCTAAGGTCTTCATCAATTTATTTTTTCAACTTTTTATAGTTTTTCTTATAGAGGTATTTTACCTCCTTGGTTAGGTGTATCCCTAAGTATTTTATTTTGGGGGGTGCTAGTGTGAGTGGAATTGTTTTCTGGATTTCTTTTTCAGCGGATTTATTGTTGGTATACAGAAAAGCTTCTGATTTTTTAAGATTGATTTTGTATCCAGACACTTTGCTGAATTTGTTGATCAGTTCTATAAGTTTTTTTTAATTTTTTATTTTATAATTTTTTTATTGTAATAATTCGTGCCTTGTATATATACATTTTTGTTAGGTACAAATTGATAAAGACAAATGTGTGTTCTATAAGTTTTTTGGTTGACTGTGTTGGGTCTTCTATGTATAGTATCATGTCATCTGCAAAAAGGATAATTTTAGTTCTTCTTTCCCTATTTTATCCCTTTGATTTTCTTCTCTTGCCTTATTGTTCTGGCTAGAGTCTCAAGTACTATACTGAACAGAAGTGGTGATAATGGACATCCTTATCTTGTTCTTCTTTTTAGTGGGAACTCTTGCAGTTTTCCCCATTTAATATGATGTTGGCTGTGGGCCTATTGTATATTGCCTCTATGATGTTGAGGTATGTTCCTTCCATTGTGATTCTCTGCCGTGATTTTAGCATGAATGGATGTTGGATTTTGTCAAATGCTTTTTCAGGCTCTATTGAAATGATCATGTGATTTTTGTTCTTCTGTTTATGTGGAGAATTACATGAATTGCTTTTCATATGTTGAACCAGACTTGCATCCCTGGGATAAACCCGACTTGGTCATGGTGTATAATTTTCTTGATGTGATTTTGAATGCACATTGCTAGTATTTTGTTTAGCAGGTTTTCATATAAGTTCATCAATGATATAGGCCTATAGTTTTCTTTTCTTGAGCTGTCTTTATCTGGCTTTGGTATTAATATGATGTTAGATTCATAGAATGTATTCGAGAGAGTTCTATTTCTTTTTATTTCATGGAATAGATTGAAGAATGTTGTGATTAGCTCTTCTATAAAGGTTTTATAAAATTCACTTGGGAAACCATCTGGTCCTGGTCTTTTCTTTGATGGTAGGCTTTTTATTGCTGCTTCAATCTCTTTGATTGCTATTGGTCAGTTTAAGTTTTCTGTGTCTTCTTGATTCACTTTGGGAAGGTTGTATGTGCCTAGAAATTTGTCAATTTCTTCTAGCTTTTCCATTTGCTTGGAGTTTAGTTTTTCAATGTAGTTTCTGGTAGTCCTCTGGATTTCCACATTATCAGTGGTAATATCACATTTTTCATCTCTTATTTTAGTAATTTGGGTTGATTCTCTCTTTCTTTTGCTTTGTCTGGCTAATATTTTATCTACCTTGTTTATTTTTCAAGAAACCAGCTTTTGATTCTGTTCATTTTTTTGTATTTTTTTATTATGTACTTCATTGATTTCTGTACTGATTTTAATAATTTCCTGTCTTCTACTGGCTTTGGGATTAGACTCTTCCTGTTTTTTAGGGGCTTTGAGGTGTATCATTAGGTTATTTATTTGGTAATTTTATGTTCTTCTTATGTGAGCACTCAGTGCTATTAATTTTTCTCTTAACACTGTCTTTAAGGTGTCCCAGAGGTTTTGATATGTTGTATTTCTGTTTTCGTTGGTTTCTAGGAATTTTTTAATTTCTCCCCTTACTTTTTCTATGGCCCATTCCTCGTTCAGCAATGTGGTGTTCAGTCTCCATGTGTTTACATGGTTACTCTGGGTCTTCTTAGAGTTGATTTCTAGTTTCACTCCATTGTCGTCTGAAAAGATGCAGGGAATTATGTTACATTTTTTTAATTTGCCAGTGCTCGATTTGTGGCCCAGAATGTGGTCTATGTTGGAGAAGGTTCCATGTGTAGCTGAGAAAAATGTGAATTCAGATGTAGTTGGGTGGAATATTCTGTATATGTCTAATAGGTCCATTGGTTTATGGTGTTCTTTAGGTCTGAAGCATCTTTACTGACAGTCCAGTAGTGTGAGATGAGGGTTGAATTCTCACAGTATTATTATATTGGTATCTATGTGTGGCTTAATGTCATGAAGAGTTTGATTTATGAAAGTGGTTGTGTCTATGTTTGGGTCATAATTGTTGACTATCATTATATACTCTTGCTGCATTGTTCCTTTACCAGCAAAAATGACCTGCTTTGTCTCTTCTGGTAAGTTTAGGCTTGAAGTCTAATTTGTCTTATATCATAGTTGCCACTCCTGCTTCTGTGTGTATTCCATTAGCATAGAGTACCTTCCTCCAGCCCTTCACCTTTAGTTTGTAAGTATTTTTACTTGAATCTGTGTTTCTTGCAGGCAGCATATAAATAGATTAAGGCTTTTAATCCATTTTACCACCTTATGTCTTTTTATTGGGCAGTTGAGGTCATTTATATTCAGCATGATTATTGGAAGATAATTTTAATTCCTAACATTTTGAGTTTTATCTTCTGTTTGATGTAGTGTTTGTTCTTCTTTGCTTAGTTGTTTGTTTGATGAAATCATTCTTTCTCTGGTTCTGGCATTTCTATATTAATTCTTCTTTGTAATCATCTCCTTGAGTATTTTCTCTAGTGCTGGCTTGGAAGACATAAATTCTTTCAGCTACTGTGTGTCTTTGAGGGTTTTTATTTCCCCATCAAATTTGAGAGATATTTTTGGTGACTAGAATAGTCTTGGCTAGAAGTTGTTTTCTTTCAGAATTTGGAAAATGCTGCTCCAGGCCCTCTTGATTTAAAGACTTGTTTTTTAGAAGTCTGGAGTAATTTTTATTGTTTTGCCTCTGAATGTAACTGGTCTTTTAATTTCTTTGCATTTAAGATTCACTTCTTGGTCTCTATGTTTGTCAATTTGATTATTATGTAATATAGTGAATATTTTTTCTGATCTTATCTAATAGGGGTTCTATGATTCCTGTACCTGTGTGTTGACCTCTTTTTCTATGTTTGAACATTTTTCTGATATTTCTTCTCTGAAAAGATTATTGATTACTTTGGTTTCGGCTTCTATTTCCTCTTCTATGCCTATTATTCTTAGGTTATCTCTTTTAAAATTGGCCCAGATCTCTTCAATGTCCAACTCATGCTGTCAAATAATTTTTTCTAAATTATATACTATGTGTTCATTTTTAGAGTGGTAATCTTGTAAAAGTGAGATTCTACTTTCCATGTGGCCTTGTCTACGGTTTATAGTTTGTATTGATGCCTTCACTTCAATCATGCATCCTTCACTTTCTTCAGAGCTTTTTTTCTGATTCCCATTCAGGGTGTAAAATTCTTTATTTGTTCCTTCATTTATTTCAGGCTCTTTTTAAATTATTTTCAGAAAACTTGTATTATTTCTACTATTAAATTTCTGAATTGTCCTTTTGGCAATCTCTGCAATTCTATGTTGGTGGGTTCTACTTTAGTGGGGTTGTGGGAGTTCATTATTTCCTTGCTGTTCTTCCATTTCTTGATTTCAGGTTTCTTAAGTTTATATCTCTGTTGCTTTTGATAGCTTTCCCTCACTCTGTAGGTGTTAGCTGGTATATACAAGGGCAAGTTTTGTTGTATTCAATGGTGAAGGTTGAGTGAGGAGGAGGTAGCTTGAGTAGTAGATGCAAGAATAAAGTAGTGGATAGGATTAAGTAGAATGAGAATTTGAGCATTGTAAGGTAATATACTGTAGCAATTAAAGATAGTGAATATATAGGAGGATTCTAGTAACCATTGTACAGTATTTAGGTATAGTGATGTGAAATGGATTTAATACAAGACAAAGAAAATAAAAGAAAAGTAAAAAGGGACAGAGTGAAGAAAGTATATAGGAAAGGGGGAAGAAGCTTGTAAAAGGAGTGAGGAAGAGAGCAAACAAACAAGCACACACACACAAACAAAAAACAATACAAAAGAACAAAAAAACCTACAAACATATGAGTACAGAGCAGACTTGTCCTTTGGAGTCCTCCTGGGTCTGTATGGGTACTTTCCACCATTTGAGGTCCACTTTTTTTTTTTTTTTTTTTTTTTTTTTTGCGGTACTGGGGATTGAACTCAGGGGCATTCTACCTCTGAGCTATACCCCCAGCCCTATTTTTTTTATTCTT
The DNA here is from genome assembly GCA_004027655.1 of Graphiurus murinus. NCBI lineage: Eukaryota > Metazoa > Chordata > Mammalia > Rodentia > Gliridae > Graphiurus > Graphiurus murinus. The sequence continues at coordinate 32,789 of PVLC010001757.1, read as the reverse complement.
TATTTTGAAACCGAGTCTCACTAAGTTGCAGAGTGCCTCACTAGGTAGCTGAGGCTGGCCGCGAACCCGGATCCTCTGGTCTCAGCCTCCCAAATGTTGGGATTACAAGTGTGAGCCACCATGCCCGGCTTGAGGTCCACTTTCTATATTAGGTTCTTGAGCATGTTCCAAGTGCTCTCACTTGCTCTGTAGCCTATAGCAATTATGTCAGTTTGCAGACCCACTTTTTGGTCTCCTTCAGTGATTGGGACCCTGGCCTGGTATCTCTCTTTGTTTGTGCAGGTGCCAGGTGCCACTGGCGCCTCTCCCACTGCAAGCCTGGGTTCCTGAGCTCTTCACAGGGCCTATCTCTGACTCTCTCTTTCTATGCAGGTAACGTTTATTACTAGGGCCCAATCCAGTGTAAGCACAGTTCTCCAGGCTTTCCACAGACTCTGAGCCTGCATCTTTCCTCACTTATGTAGGTGGCAGATGCTGCTGGGACCAGACCCACTGTATATATGGGGGTCTGCATTCTTCACATCTAGGGTGAGTTGGTCTGATTTATCCCTGGTTACAACAACTGGGTGGCCTGTGGCGCTCTCTGAATTACCTACCAGAGTGCTGCACCCTGTAGTCTCTTTGCCTGATTGGCCCTGGGGGCTGTCTGCTAATCTGTGCCTCTGCTGTGTCCCCTACCTCCACCTCCACTAGGATGAACCACAAGGTGTCAGACTTCCCCCCTCTCTGAGTCTATCATTTGCTACCCAAGTCCCTGTGGCTACACTGAGTGGTCTCCTGTGGCGACAGCTAGCTCAATTATGGTGTTTTTGAGTGCTGCTCTGGATCTAATGAGGGGAAGGTGGGTTCAGCCATTCTTGCACAGGTTCTAAATGGGTGTCTGGGCAATTGTATCTCTGTGAAGCATGGAACACGGTGCTGACTGCTAACAATTCAGATGAGCTGCAACCACTTACTTTGCACCAAGTCGTTGGTCTCTGGAGTCTGCAGTGCCAGCAGTCCTGGTGTGGTTAGGCAAGATGGCACTACTGAAGCTCCTACGTCCACGACCATACCCCAGGGGTGGTACCTGGGGCACTTTTCTGTTCTCTGTTCTGTCTTCTGGCTTTCTTTCTGCCATCTTTCACTTTTTTGTTGCTTTGTTAAAATTTTTGCTGCTTTCTTTCTTTTGTCAAGGCACTGCCTTCATGACGATTGAGTTCTGAGAGTCAGCACAACTGAGATGCTGACTTATACACTATAAATGTTATAAAATTGAATAAAAATTTTACCTGACTAGAAAGGAATAAATGATTTATAAGACAAACTATTCATTTTATTACTTTAAAACAGTCATTATACCCATAAGTATTACCTTATGTAACAATCATCCCTGATTCACAATGACTGAGAATATGTATGTGATTCTATACAACTGTGTTAATTCAAGAATTCAGATAATCGTTTCTTAAATAATGTCTGCCTCTGAGACTAAGGGAAACTGATTACCCATGCTGTAATCTGGCCTGATAGGGTTTCAGCTGAAGCAAGAAAATGCTCCATATCACTACATTTTGAATATTTTGAGATTTGAGAGTAACAAATCAGATCACAGAAATTAGTTGATGCTATGTCCATTGTGCTACCCATTTCAGAAATAGAGAGGTGGCTTACAGAAATCATTATGCTAAAGTTTTTTCTTCAATTTTCCAAGTAGAAATAGTTATGTGGAGAAAAGGCCACTGTATACAGAATACAATTATCTGAAATAATATTCCAAGGTCCTTATTCATACAGCAATGGGAAAAGCAACAGGAGGTTCTAGGTAGCTTTCCTTGTTAGAATCTGTAGCACATTAATAGATTCTGCAGTTGTTAGTCAGGCATAAGTTCTTCTGGAATCCTAAAAAGTAGCATAAGAATAAATAACTATAAAATCAGCTCCAGTAATATCCTTGTAATTCTTTACCGGAGCCTGCCAGCTAAGTTGGACAAGCTTGGAGGGAGAAAGTGTGGTTTGAGAAAAACAAAAACAAAAGTTGCTTAAGAAAGAGAAAAACAAGGGATAGATTCAGGAGGGCTGACAGTGAATACTGTCATGCCGGAGTTTGTTTAGCTCAGTCCTTATATACTTTGAGCACCAGAGTATACATCAAAGTTAATGTTTTCTCACAATGGTTACATTTGTGAAAAATTAATCATCTGAGGGTACACAGTTCAAGGAACAAATATTCATGTAATTCATTACTATAACAGCCTGATTAAGTCTGAATAAACCTCCTGATTCCTGGAACATGAAGCAAAGCAGGGCTTTTGCCCTGAGTCAGTAGTCAGTGCATGTTATAGTAATCTTTATCTTCATAGGAACTGTCTTCTATGCCTGTGAGTCAGCAAAAGTAGACCTTGAGCACTGTCAGTCTCCAACAATTCTTATTGGGTCTGAGACTATGGAAAGAAACCCTCTGGAAAATTATTTCTCTTCATTATAAAGCTCTTTTAGTAAATAACATCAACTCATATAAGACATTCTGTGTGTTGTTTGCTAGTAGTATTTATAATTTGATTTGTTTACATGTTTAATTCTGCTTCCTATCTGTTCCTTCTTAGCTTCTGGAAGGACTTGTGTCAGAATTCATATTAATTATTATCCCTCTGGTTCAAAAATTCCTGCATCTCTGGAACAATTTTCTCCCATATAAAACCAAAGAATTATGCTTCATCCCAAAATTGGTGTTTCAGGCATCTACATTCCTTGATATCACATCTGCTATTATATTTTACTTCCCTAAAGAGTACTGTTTTTCATATGACTCCTTTTAATGTGTCTTTGGATTTTTGCTATTGTTTCCATTGATGACATTTTTGGGAGTAATTTTAAGTTAGTTCCCCAACTTCAACTTCTTTTGGCTGCTATAATGTCTACAAAGCATTAACTGCAAAGTAATATCAATATTATTAATAATAATGATAATAATAATAATATAAGCATAAAATACTTAATCAAGTTAACATGACCTTTCACCTTGCTTTTCTAGATTGAATAGCTTCCTTCAATTAGGTTCCTTAAACTAACAAGCTTGTTAAGCAGGAATGTGTTTGTTTGATTGATGGAGTTTTCAAATTCTAGAGAGTTATGCCTTGATTAAAAGAAATTTATAATTTTTATTATTTCTAATATTTTATAATAATTTTGTTATTGGTAGAGAGACATAGTTTTTTAATTGGTAGAGATTATTTAGAAAATCTTTTTCTTCTTTCATGAAGTATCTTTCTATTCAAAACATCACATTGGCTTATACTGGTGTAAATATTTTTCTAATCCAACAAATATGTTTTAACTATTCATTGCCCTAATAATGAGAAAATCATCCATTTCTCCCCTTAAGAATACTATTCATGGTTTAAATTACAGCTCCATATTAGATACTGAAAAAATTGTCTATTTCATTTTGGCTTAGATGTTGGGTTCTCTAGCTGAGAAATTTTCATCTAATAAACCTATATTGTGAATGCACACTGAGCTATTTCTCCTGATTCCTAAATGGGTTTCTTGTTTTTCTGTCTAGTGAAGGTAGGTTTCTGGTCACCTATCCTTCTACTCCCTGCATGTATCAATTCTTCTGATTCTCTGATCATTTACTTAACACACTCAACCTTCATGTTCTCCTATTAGTTGGATACACTACCATTGAAGATTTCCAAACTTAGCTAAGGTTTTCACATTTCTTTGTATTCTTGTGCAGTGGGATTATTTTTTCTTTTCATTTAATAGTTGTCTCCAGCTGTATCTTTTTCTTCACAGTAGATGAATAGGCCTCCTAATTTCACCAAGAAAATGGAACTCATCCATAATGAACTCCCTCAACTTTCCTCATCTTCATCTTCAAAATAGCATCAAGCATTTTCTTGTTTTATCTTGTTTTCAAGTAACAAGCCCGTGTTGCCAATGTTTGCTAATCTGTCCTTTTTTGTTCTGCTTTCTTCCTTTAAGTCCCTTAACTCAGGTTATCATCACCTATCATCTTTTAACTGTCATTGCCTCCCATTGTCTTACTCAATCTGCCAGTTTACTTTCCACAAAGTAGCCAAAGCTATTCACCACTCAAACTATGTCACTCTTCTTTTTCCATTTCTTCATTGCCCACAGATTCAAATCTAAAATGCTTAACAAAGTGAGCAAGGTCTTTCCCAATCAGACATATTATAATTTCATTTCCCGCTATTCTCCTTGGTACACCCACTGTTTCCTGGCTATACCATATAGTGTGTGTGTGTGTGTGTGTGTGTGTGTGTGTGTGCATGTATTACTAGGGATTGAATCCAGGGTTATTCTTCTAACTCTGAGGGATTGAATCAAGGGTCATTCTACCTCTGAGCTATACCTTCAGCACTATTTTATTAATTTTTTTAAACAGGGTCTCACTAAGTTGCAGAGGTTGTCACTAAATTTCTGAGGATGACCATGAACCTGCAACCCTTTTGTCTTACTTCCTATGTACTGGAATTACAGGTGTGCATCACCATGCCAGATTCATGCCATGTACTTTTAAATCTTGGTTCTTCTCTCCATACACATATCTAATATTCTTTTTACCTAAAATATTTCAGCTATCTGATCACAGGGAATTCCTGCAAGAACTAGCTGAAATACTTTCTACCTATGAAGGTTTCTCCAGTAAACTCCTAGGAAGCAGTAACTCATATTGTATCATATCATATCATATCTATCTATCTATCTATCTATCTATAAACTATCATCTATCTATATCTATATATCTATCATCATCATCATTATCATCTATCTATTCATGGTTCTCTTTATATACTTTTATTATAGTCTCTACACATTACCTTGTAATTACTCACTTGTTTGCCTTTATGTCCTTATTAGCCTGGTGAATATTGTCTTAACTGGCTTTGTTTCTCATTCTTCTATAGTAGTACCTAGCATACACTGGACACCACATTACATATTATTGAATAATCAAATGGAAGAACAAGTTAGTAAGTAGTGCATATTTTATTTTGGACAATAAAACATAGATAAACCCTCAAATTCCAGAGTCTTGAAAGGATACCAAATAACTGGTAAATCAAAGATGGAGATGGCCTATGTAGATATAGAGATAATTGCTGGGCTAACATCATTGGCTACCTGAGGCTTTTGTGTGGTGGAGGGTAGAAGTAGGGAATACAGCAACAGAAAGAGAAGTAGGGAAATAAAATGAGTGGCTGGCAATGATTGGACACACACACACACACACATCTAAATCATCTGGTACCTTTTTTTATACTCTCTTAAGAGTGATTATAACAATAAATCAGTATTTTCCAATTATCCCTAGAAGTATTTTCCTAAAGGTCCATATTCACAACTTGACTACATTCCTGAATATTCTCTATGCTACTCCATGACAGAAACACCAAAAGATGCATGGTCCAACTCAACCTCTTCTGCAATGACTAGTGTCTTCAGCCTCTTCCCATTTGGCTTTGTCTCAGACAACATGCCAAACATTTTTCTTGAGATCTCTGTATTTCAAAAGGCTGTAAACAGATTCAGCTATCAAATGAGATGCATAGCATATGTTTAAAATATAAGCCTTTAAGCCAAATCTGTTGAAATACTGCCTATTTATTCATTTGTTTATAAAAGCACAATTAGATTATGAGTGCCTATTGTTTGCCAAACCACATAGTACTCAGAAATATGTTCATCATACCCTCAGGGGATTATGTGTTTTCATATATCAAGTTAAATGATGCATATCTTCTGCTTTTTATTTCTTAAGCAATTTTTGGAGTTTAGTTACCATCCATAAATAACAATGAATTAAGTTAGGTGTTCCTCATCAATAATCTTAAACACAGAAATCACAACTGAGTGAGGCTGATGGAAACTTAGCAAGATTCTGTTTTCAAGTAAAAAAATAACATAGGACTGGAATGTAGCTTGGAGGTAGAATGTCCCACGGTTCAATCCCCAGATACATACACACACACACACACACACACACATACACACACAAATCATAAAAAATTTTGAAGTAAGCAACTAAGCAAAGAAGAACAAACACTACTTCAAACATAAGTTACAACTCAAAATGTCATGAATTAAAAATCATCGCTCGAGCCAGGTGCACCCTTGTAATCCCAGCATTTGGGAGGCTGACACTGGAGGATCTGGATTTGCGGCCAGCCCCAGCAACCTAGAGAGGCCCTCTGCAACTTAGGGAGATCCTGCTCCCTGCTTCAAAATAAAGAACAAAAAATAGGGCTGAGGGTATAGCTTGGAGGTAGAATGCCCCTGAGTTTAATCCCCAGTACCACAAAAAAAAAAAAAATCATCAATCACACTGAATATAAATGGCTTCAACTCCCCAATAAAACGACAAAAGGTGGCAAAATGGATTAAAACCCCAAATTCATCTATATTCTGACTGCAATAAACATACCTTACAAGCAAATATTCTTACAAAATAAAAGTGAAGGGCTGGAGCAAGGTAATCCATGCCAATGAAACTAGAAGACAAGCAGTAGTAGCAACTATGATATCAGACAAATTAGACCTCAAGCCTAAACTTATCAGAAGAGAAAAAGCAGTTTATTTTTACTAGTAAAAGGACCAATTCAGCAATAGGAAATAACAATAGTCAACTATTATGCCTCAAACATAGGTGCAGTCACTTTCATAAAACAAATTCTTTCTGATATAAAGTCACATATAGATCCCAATACAGTAATACTGGGAGACTTAAATACTCCTCTCACATCACTAGACCAATCTTCTAGACAAAAGGTCAGTAAAGATATCTCAGACCTAAAGAATACCATAAACCTATTGGACCTATTAGACACATACCGAATATTTCACCCAACTACAGCTGAATTCACATTTTGCTTAGCTGCCCATGGAACCTTCTCCAAAATAGAACACATTCTGGGGCACAAAGCAAGCACTGGCAAATTCAAAAACTGTAACATAATTCCCTGCATCTTTTCAGACCACAATGAAATGAAACTAAAATCAACCTAAGAAGGTCAAGAGTAACCACGTAAACACATGGAGACTGAACACCACACTGTTGAACAATGAATGGGTCATAGAAGAAGGGGAGAAATTAAAAAATTCCTAGAAACAAATGAAAACAGAGACAAAATGAATCAAAACCTCTGGGACACCTTGAAGGCAGTACAAGAGGAAAATTTATAGCACTGAATGCCCACATAAGAAGAACAGAAGATCATCTCAAAGTCCTTGAAAAACAACAACATTCTAACTCCAAAGCCAGTAGAAGACTGGAAATTAGAGCAGAAATTAATGAGGTAGAGAAAAAAATATGGAAAATCAACAAACCAAAAGCTAGTTTCTTGAAAAAAATAAACAAGATAGACAAACCATTAGCCAACCTAACCAAAAGAAAGAGACGATCAACCCAAGTTATCAAAATAAGAGATGAAAAAGGTGATATTACCCCCAACAGTGTGGAAATCCAGAGGATCATCAGAAACTACTTTGAAAAACTATAACAAAATGGAAAATCTAAAGAAAATCGACGAATTTCTAGACACATATAACCTTCCTATATTGAGTAAAAAAGATATAGAAAACTTAAATCAGCCAATAGCAATCAAAGAGTTAGAAATAGCAATAAAGAGTTTACCATCAAACAAAAGCCCAGGGCCAGATGGTTTTCCAAGTGAATTTTGTAAAACCTTTATAGAAGAGCTAATCTCAATACTTCTCAATCTACTCCACTAAATAGAAACAGGACTTTCCCAAACACATTCTATGAACATTAATATCAAAGCCAAATAAAAAAAAGCTCAATAAAAGAAAACTATAGGCCTATATTGCTGATGAACTTAAATGCAAAATTGCTAAGCAAAATACTAGCAATGCACATTCAAAACCACATCAAGACAATTATACATCATGATCAAGTCAGGTTCATCCCAGAGATGCAAAGATGGCTCAACATATGGAAAACAATCCATGTAATTCACAACATAAACAGAATCAAAGATAAAAATTACGTGATCAGTTCAATTGATGCTGAAAAAGCATTTGATAAAATCTAAGACCATTCATGTTAAAGCACTGCAGATAATCACACTACAAGGGACATACCTCAACATCATAGAGGCAATATACCATAAGGTCAGAGCCAACATCATATTAAATAGTGAAAAACTGCAAGAGTTCCCACTAAAAGCAGGAACAAGACAAGGGTGTCCATCATCACTACTTCTGTTAAATATAGTACTTGAGACTCTAGCCAGAGCAATAAGGCAAGAAAAATACATCAAAAAAGTATAAATAGGATGATAATAACTAAAACTTTTCCTATTTGCAGATGACATGATACTATACTTAGAAGACCCAAAAAAGTCAACCAAAAAACTTATAGAACTGATCAAAAAATTCAGCAAAGTGTCTGGATACAAAATCAATATTAAAAAATCAGAAGCTTTCCTGTATGCCAACCATAATTCCACTGAAAAAGAAATCCAGAAAATAATTCCACTCATAATAGCACCCCCAAAAATAAAATACTTAGAGATAAACCTAACCAAGGAGATAAAAGACCTCTATAAGGTTAACTAAAATTTTGAAAAAATAAATCAAAGAAGGCATTAGAAGATGGAAAGGTCTTCCATGCTCTTGGAAAGGCAGAATAAATATTATCAAAATGGCCATTATCCCAAAAGCGATCTACAGATTTAATAGGATATCCATTAAATGACCAAAGTCATTCCTCACAGACATAGAAAAATCAGTCCGTAAATTTATTGTGAAAAACAAAAAGCCCAGAATGGTCAAAATAGTTCTTAACAACAAGAACCATGCAGGAGGCATCATAATACCTGACTTCAAACTTTACTACAAAGCCACAGTAATAAAAACAGCATGGTACTGGCACAAAAACAGACACATATACCAATAGTGTAGCATAGAAGATTCAGAAACAGACACACATGCTTACAATCAATTGATTTTTGACAAAGGAGACAAAAATATACACTGGAAAAAAGATAGCCTGTTTAATAAATAGTGTTGGCAAAACTGGTTAACCATATGCAGGAAAATGGAAATAAACCCCACTTTCTCACCCTGCACAAGAGTCAATTCCAGGTGGATCAAAGACCTGGAAGTCAGGCCAAAGACCTTGCAGCTACTTGTAGAGGGCATAGGCCCAACACTTCAACACATAGGCACAGGTAAAAACTTTCTCAACAAGACCTCCAAAGCACAAGCAACTGAAAGGAAGATCAATACATGGGATTGCATTAAACTGAAGAGTTTCTGTGCAGCAAAGGAAACTATCAAGAACCTCAACAGTGCTGGGCATAGTGGCACACGCTTGTAATCTCAGCATTTGGGGGGCTGAGACAGGATAATCCAGGTTTGCAGCCAGCCTCAGCTACCTAGTGAGGCACTCGGCAACTTAGTGAGACCTTGTTTCAAAACAAAGAATTAAAAAATAGGGCTGAGGGTGTAGCTCAGAGGTAGAATTCCCCTGGGTTCAATCCCTAGTACACACACACACACACACACACACACACACACACACAATAACCTCAATAGAAAGCCCACAGAGTGAAAGCAATGTTTTGCCATATGCTCCTCTGATAGAGGACTGATATGTAGAATATTCAGAGAACTCAAGAAACTCACAGCTAAGAAAACAAATAACCCAATCAAAAATGGGCAGAGGATCTAAATAGACACCCCACAAAAGAAGAAATACAAATGGCCAATAAATGCATGAGGAAATGTCCAACATCTTTAGCAATCAGAGAGATGCAAATCAAAACAACTTTGAGATTTCACCTAACTCCAATCAGAATGGCAACTATCAAGAATACAAACAACAACAAATGCTGGCGAGGGTGTGGAGAAGTGGGAACCCTAATACATTGTTGGTGGGATTGCAAATTAGTGCAACCACTTTGGAAAACAATGTGGAGGATCCTCAGATGAATGCGAATGATCCTACCATATGATCCAGCAATACCTCTACTGGGTATCTACCCAAAAGAACGGAAACCAAACTATCAGACCAACGCATGTGTATCTATGTTTATAGCTGCACAGTTCACAATTGCCAAACTATGGAACCAGCCAAGATGTCCATCAACACATGAATGGATTACAAAACTATGGGATATGTACACAATGGAATTTTACTCAGCCATAAAGAAGAACAAAATCATGTCATTTTCAGGGAAATGGATGCAACTGGAAAACATTATGTTAAGTGAGATTACAGTCACAAAAAGTAAAAAAGCATATGTTCTCCCTAATATGCAGATGCTAGGGAGAAGATGGGACATAAGAGGGACTCCAGATGAAAAAGGAGAAACCCTAGATAAGCAAAGAACTTGACTTAACTGATGATGATGGACGGGGTGGGGGGCACCCTAATGCACATGATGTACCTTCATGAACACATCAAAGTCAATCACTAAACTGAACTTGAGAAGGAGGGAGGGCAAAGAGGGGTGGGAATTGGGGAAGGGGTTAAATGAGAAATGTGTGCATGTTAATTGGTGCATTGGAATCATACATCTTTGTTAGGTACAAGCTGATAAAGGCATACATGCACACATTTCTCATTTAACCCCTTCCCCAATTCCCAACCCTCTTCACCCTCCCTCCTTCTCAAGTCAACTTCTCTTTATGTTTGGAAAATTCTCTGATATTACTTCTTTGAAAAGGTTGTTTATTCCATTAGTTTCAACTTCTAATCCCTCTTCTATGTCTATTATTCTTAGGTTAGGTCTTTTAAAATTGGCCTAGATCTCATCGATGTCGGATTCATACTGTTGAATTTTTTTTCTAGATCATGTATAATGGATTCATTTTTGGAATGGTCATCTTCTAGGAGTGATATTCTGTTTTCCATGTTGTCTAGTCTATTGTTTTTTTGGTTTTTTTTTTTTGCGGTATTCAGGGTGGAACCCAGGGGCATTCTACCTCCAAGCTATACCCCCAGCCCTATTTTTTTATTCTTTATTTTGAAACCGGGTCTCACTAAGTTGTGGAGTGCCTCACTAGGTAGCTGAGGCTGGCCGAGAACCCTGATCCTCAGGTCTCAGCCTCCCGAATGCTGGGATTACAAGCGTGCGCCACCATGCCCAGCCTAGTCTACTGTTTATCGTTTGTATTGATGCCTTCACTTCTATTATTGCATCTTTCACTTCCCTCAAGGCTTCTCTATGATTCCTATTCAGGGTGTCAGATTCTTTGTTTATTTGTTCCTTTATTTCTTTCCAGCTCTCTCTCTGCGTTCTTTCTGGAAGTTTTGTATCATTTCTATTATTAAAGATCTGAATTGTCCTTCTGGTAAGCTCTGCCATTCAGTGTCATTGAGTTCTCTTGTTGTGGGGTCATGTTGACTCATTGTTTCTTTGGTATTTCTCCTTCCCATGGTTTCCCTGTTCTTAAATTTATAACTTTGGTGCTCTTGCAGGCTTTCTCTGAATTTATAGGTTTCTTATTTTTATTTTCTCACTGTGAATGGTATCTTGTTCTGAGTTGCGATTACTCTGGTACTTCTTTTGCCTGCTCTATTGGTGTCTTTGGTGGGTTTCAGGTGTTGACTTCTAGGGTCTAGCAAAAGCTAACAAAGCAACCAATACTCCGAACAAACATACATAAATCGAAGCAATGCAAAGTGAAAACAGAGTAAAAGCAGAACAAAACAAAGCAAAACACCCAGAAAACAAGAAACATCAGCAAGAAGCAAAATAAAAATCCCTGCAAGTTTGTAAGAACAGACCTGATTTGGCCTCTGCAGATCTTTTGGGTAGATACCTGTTGTTGTAGGCGGCAGACAAAATGGCGGCTGTTACTGCCGCGCCTGCCCGCAGGCTACCCCATTCTCCCTGGTCTGGTCTCTAGATTCCAACCAACTGCCCTTGTTGCTTTACTCACTTTTATGTTGCTTTGCTTCTCTTTCCTTCCATCAAGAAGCTGCTCCTGCAGCAGTTTTGATTCAAGCTCTGCAGTGTAGTTATCTCTGCTCCGGCTCTGTAGGGAGAGGTGAGCTGGGATGGCCCTGCACGGGCTTAAGCTGGTCATACCACGTGTTCCTGTCCCTGTCGAAGGTGCCTTGATATGCCTCCTGTCTAGGATGAGGAGTTCGGGAGTCACTCACTCCACCTCTGGTCGGTGGGAATGCAGAGGGTTGTTATATATTTCTTTGTTAGTAGCCCCCACTCCAGGGGCTGCCTCAATGGTGGCTGCCACTCAGCGGCATGTCACCGAAGCCCCACAGATGGGCTTCTTTGCTCTCCCTGGTCGGCCTTCCGGATTCCGATCAGCTGTATTTCAGTTTCAGTTTTTCACTTTTTTGTTGCTTTTTTTCTTCTGTCAAAAAGCTGCCTCTATGGCTGATTTGAATCAAGCTCACAGCACCTCTTGAGATGTGTCTCACTCCCCAGACCTTAAATCTTTGATAGTCCTGGCCTCCAATTATAGACATGCACCCCCATTTCTATAATTTGTCTAGCTGATGTATCTTTAAGTAAATAAAAAGTTATATAGATTATATCCTAATAGTAACCTAAAGTAAAGTAATGCACATTGAGAATAAGACAATCATTTTCTTTAATTTTATTTTTTAAATTGGTGCATTGTAATCATACATCATTGTTAAGTACCACATTTCTCATTTAACCCTACCCCAATTCCTGCCCCACTCCCTCACCCTCCCTCCTTCTCAAGTTCAGTTTAGTGATTGACTTTGATACGTTTGTGAAAGTACATCATGTGCATTAGGGTGCCCCCCAATCACCTTCAGTTAAAAATCATCTTCTTTGCTCACCTAAGGTTCCTCCTTCTTCATCTGTAGTCCCTCTAATGCCCCATTTTCTCCCTAACTTCCACATACACATAGACCAGTGGAGCAGAACAGAAGATTCAGAAACAAACCCACACACTTAACAGTTAATTGATTTTTGACAAAGGGGCCAGAAACATACACTGGAAAAAAGAGAGCCTCTCCAACAAATGGTGTTGGCAAAACTGTATAACAATATGCAGGAAAATGGAAATAAACCCCACTTTCTCATCCTGTAAAGGAGTCAACTCAAGATGGATCAAAGACCTGGAAACCAAGCCAGAGACCTTGCGGCTACCTGAAAAGGGCATAGGGCCAACACTGAAACACATAAGCATAGGTAAAAACTTTCTCAATAAGAGCCCAAAAGCACAAGCAACTCAAAGGAAGATCAATATATGGGATTGCATTAAACTAAAGGCAATGATTTTTAAATAGATTTGCTAGTCTACATATTCTGCTTATGTATACAAATATTTGGTTACTTTACTTATAGTGACATTAGAGGTGCTCATGATATTACAATCTTCTCTCCAAAGTTCTGTCAGATTTTTCATTATAAAACTACTTTTCAATGACATATAATGTCTCCTCTAAAATTTTATTTGGTATTTAAACTTGCCAAGAAAAAATTGCAGACTGAGAATTTCATTTGAAAATTTAATCGGAATCATTGTTTTTTGACCCAGTGCTTTGGCTTTTGTAATACCTTCTTTCTTCTTCTTCTTCTTCTTCTTCTTCTTCTTCTTCTTCTTCTTCTTCTTCTTCTTCTTCTTCTTCCCATGTCTTGATAAATGGTTTCTCAATCATTTCAGAATGATGACTTTTTTATAATGTGCTTTTATTTGGTGTATTATAGTCTCATATCATAATGTATATCATGTTGACACTCACATACATGCACATGATGCTTGGTGCCCCCCCATCCCACCTCCCCCCTCCTATACAGAGTACTGAGCTTGACATTGGAATTTTCACATATGCATACATAGTCAATATTAGTATTTCCAATAATGAACCTCAGCCTTCTCCCTCCCTTCCCTTAGAACACTTTCCTGGCTCCACTGAGGTTTCTCCTCCATTATCTGGAGTCACTCCGATATCCCAATTACTCTCTAGCTTGCACATATTAAAGAAAACATATGCCTCTTCACTTTCTGTGACTGGCTAATCTCACTTAACATAATGTTCTCCAGGTCCTTCCATTTTCTTGCAAATGACATAATTTTGTTCATTTTTCATTGCAGAGTAGAATTCCATTGTGTGTATTTCCCATAATTTTGTGATCCGTTCATCTATTAATGAACACCTGGGTTGGTTTCATACTTTGGCTGTTGTGAATTGTCCTACTATGAACATGGGTATGCATACATTACTGTAGTTCTCTGACTTCAGCCCTTTTGGAAAGATACCCAGGAGTGATATAGATGGATCATATGGAGGATCCATTCTCATTTTTCTGAGGAATCTGCACACTAATCTCCACAGTGGCAGAACTAGTTTCCAATTCCACTAACAGTATAGAAGAGTTCCTATTTCCCTCCTACATCCTCACCAACATTTATTGTTATTTGACTTCTTGATGATTGCCATTCTGATTAGAGTTACATGAAATCTCAGTGTAGTTTTCATTTGCATCTCCCTGATTGCTAGTTGATCATTTTTTTCATGTATTTACTGACCATTTGTATTTCTTTTTTCATGAAGTGTCTATTCAATTCAGTTGCTCATTTCTTGATTGGGTTATTTGCTTTTCCAGTGTAAAAATTCTTTAAGTTTTTTCTATATTCTAGATAATAGTTCTCTGCCAGACAGATATCTGGCAAACATATTTTACCATTGCATAGGCTTTCTCTTTAGACTCTTGGTGGTTTCATTTGAAGAGCAGAATTTTTTTAGTTTAATGCCATTCCACTTAATAACTCTTGTTTCAATTTCCTGAGCTTTGGGGTCTTGTTGAGGGAGATTATATGTTGGAGTGTTAGAACTATGCCTTCCTCTAGTGGCTCACATGCTCTGGTAACTTCCAGGTCTTTGATCCATCTCAAGTTGACTCCTTTGCAAGAGAGAGGTAAGGAGTTAGTTCCATTTTTCTACAAATGAATAACCAGTTTTCCTAACACTATTTGTTGAAAAGGCTGTCTTTTCTCCAACATATGTGTCTGGCACCTTTGTCAAAAATTAATTCATTATAAAAGTGTGGGTTTGTTTCTGTGTATTCTATTCTGTTCCATTGGTCTATGTGTCTGTTTTTGTGCAAATATCATGCTGTTTTTATTACTAGAGCTCTGTAGTAGAATTTGAAGTCACATATTGTGATGCCCCCTGCATGGTTTTTATTGCTGAGAATTGCTTTGGCTATTAATGTGTTTCTAAAGTTTTATTTTAAATGTAAGAAATATAAACACAATCAGCTGTAAGAAGAATCAATAGCTATCTTACAGCAGCAACTACAGGCTAATCTTAACCTAATTCCTTTTTTTTTTTGACTGTAGAAATTATGAAGACCCTGAATTTTACAGAATAACTTGTGAAGTATTATGTTTTGTTTTTCTGTGAAGAGTTTGTAGAATTTAAGTGGAAATTCATCTGGCCCTAGACTTTCCTTTGTTGGCAAGCTTTTTATTGCTGTTTATATTTCTTTGATTGCTATTGGTTGGTTTAGGTTTTCTATATCCTCTTGGTTTAATTTAGGTAGGCTGTATGTGTCTAGAAATCTGTTGATTTCTTTCATGTTTTCCAGTTTATTGGAGTATAAATTTTCAAAATAGTTTTTGATAATCCTCTGAATTTCCCCCTGTCTGTGGTGATGTCTCTTTTTTCATTTCTGATTTTAATAATTTGGGTTGATTCTGTCTCTTTCGGTTAGGTTGGCTAGGGGTTTGTCTATCTTGTTAATCTTTACAAAGAGCCAGCTTTTTGTTTTGTTGATCCTTTGTATTTTTTAATCTCTATTTTATTTATTTCTCCTCTAATTTTAATTATACCCTGCCTTCTGCTGCTTTGGGATTATACTGTTCCTGTTTTTCTAGGTCTGTGAGGTATGTCATTAAGTTGTTTATTTGGTGACTTTCTGTTTTTTCTTATGTGGGCAATCAGTACTATACATTTTCCTCTTAATGCTGCCTTCGAAATATTTCATAGATTTTGGTACACCATGGCTATATTTTTGTTTAATTCCAGGATTTTTAAAATTTCTCCCCTTATTTCTCTTCTTACACATTCCTCATTCAAAGGTGTACCATTCAGTCTCCTTGAATTTATGTAATTCCTTTTGGTCTTCCTGTTCTTAATTTCTACTTTCATTCCATTGTAATCTGAGAATATGCTGGGAATTATATCTTTTGAATTTGCTGGTGTTTTCTTTGTGTCCCAGGATGTGGTCTATTTTGGAGAAGGTTCTGTGAGCAACTGAGAAGAATGTGTATTCAGGTGTTGCTGGTTGAAATATTCTGTATAAGTCAATTAGGTTCATTTCCTTTATAGTGTTCTATAGGTCTGAAGAGTCTTTACTCATCTTTTGTCTGGAAGATTGATCTAGGCATGAATGATGTTTTCAAGTCTCCCAATATTATTGTATTTGGGTCTATTTGAGACCTGATGTCCTGGAGACTGTTTTACAAAAGTGGGTGCACCAACATTTGGGGCCTAAATGTTTACTATCACTATATATTCTTGTTAGATTGTTTCTTTTATTAATAAGGAGTGACCCATTTTGTCTCTTCTGATGTGTTTTAACTTAAAGTTTGTTTGGTCAGATATGTGCATTGCTACCCCTGCCTGTTTTCCATCTCCATTTGCATGGTATATCATTTTCCATACCTTTAGTGTATGGATATCTTTTTCTGTAAGGTGATTTTCTTGCAAGTAGCACACAGTTGGATTACATTTTTTAATTCACATTCAAGTCTATGTCATTTAATTTGGGAGTTAAGACCTTTGATATTCAGTGTTATTATTGAGATATGATTTTTGTTTCTTGTCATTTTGAGTTCTATTTTCTGTTTGATGTAGTATTATATCTCCTTTGCTTAGTTTCCCACCTGGTGGTGTTCACCTCTTCTCTGTTTCTGGAATTTGCTTCTTTTTTTTCTTTGTGATTTATTTCTTTTAGTTGTTTCTCTAGTGCTGGCTTGGTATTCATGAATTCTTTAAGTTTCTACTTATCTTGAAACAAGTTTATTTCTCCATCAAGTTTGAATGATATCTTTGCTTGATATAGCAATCTTGGTTGTAAGTTGCTTTCTTCCAGTCTCTGGAGTACATCACACCAGTCATTCCTAGTATTCATGACTTGAGTTAAGAAGTATGGAGTGATTTTTGTTGTTTTTATCTGAATGTCACCTGTTCTTTTGTTCACATTGCATTTAAGATTCTTTCCTTGGCCTCTATGTTAGTCAATTTTATTACTATGTGGCATGGGGAGGTCTTTCTTTGATCTTGTCTTAATAGTGTTCTGAATGTCTCCTGTACATGGATGTCCAAGTCTTTTTCTATGTTTAGAACATTTTCTGAAATTATTTCTCTGAAAAGGTTTCTAATGGCCTTGGTTTGTGCTTCTAGACCTTCTTCAATGACTTTGATGTGTAAGTTAGGATGTTTTGCATTGTTCCATTTCTTGGATGTTTAGGTTGTGTTGCCGTAAGGTCATCTGTATATTCTTGACTGTGTTTTCAGTGTTGAATGAACTGCCTTCCAAGAGTGAAACCCCGTTTTCCATGTGGTCTAGCCTGCTGAAGATGGTTTCTATTTCAGTCTTTAGTTCATTTATTGACTCCTTCATTTTGCTCAAAGCCTCCAGAAGGTTCTTCTTAGAGCCTCAATTTTCTCCATTTACTGTACACTTTCTTTGAGGACTTCCATCATATTGAATGTCAATATTTGGAATTATCCTTCTTGCATTTCCTGTAGATCAGTGTTGGTGATCTTCCTTGGTGTTGAGTTGTGGGAGTTTATTGTTTCCTTGCTATTCCTCATTCTGATATTTTCAGTGTTCTCACTTTTGTGCTTCTGTTGTCTTGACATCTTCTTCTTTGTGTGTGAGTTCTATGTCTATTTATTATCCTTTTATAATAAGGTCTGTGCTGGGGGTATGTATTCGCCTCTACCAATATGACTCAGATAATAAAACTTTTGTATTTGTCCTCCAGAGCCTCTTTCAACCAGATATTGTTCTTAGTGCAGGCTAACAGGAGTCACTGATTGGCTGCAGGCCACTGTGCTCTCCAGTCCCAAACTCTACAGGGATAGAGACTATGATGTTCTCTTCAGAGCTTGCAGTCTGCTGGTTGGGACTTAGTGCACCCCATAGATCAGTCCTGATTTGCTGGTTGTGAGCCCATGATACTGCAGAGCTCTGACCTCCAGCCTCTGTGGCCAATGGGTTAGGCTCAGCAAAGTCAGCAATTACTATATTCCTGAGTTTGTGGCCTAGCTTGCTGAGCTTTGATGGACCCTGGGACACCACTCTATATTTGTTTGTTATGATCACATGAGATACTTTCAGTCACTAGCATGCATGCATGTCAAGCACAAACTCTCCTGGTGGAGAGAGTGTTAAGTTCCCAGTCTGTAACTGTGCTCAAGTATAACTGTGTTAGGCCCCTGGCCTCTTGGCATGGCTTGGCCAAGTGGGCCCCATTGCCACTCTCCACCCAAGACCAAAGGTCTGACAGAGGAGATTGCACAGTTCCAAGCCAGAGGCTTTGGTGGCTCAGTTTTTTAGTCCCAGGGATATCACTGCTGCCCTGGGTGGCTGCAATCACATGAGCCCTTGATGGCTTCTGGCCCTGGCACTTGCATCACCTGAACATGGCCAGGTGTAAGTTCACTGCCTTCTGAGCCTGCAACTCAGTAGACTGAGCTATCCCCCCCCAGACACCATGGCTATATGTCTCGTGGTGACCCCTAGAGACCCTACAAGGGCTTGGTGAACTGTGGAATACAGTTCCCTCTCACCAGAATGTCTCTAGGGGCTATCTGTTAATTCACATTTCCACTGTGTCCAACAGTAGCCTCCACCCCAACCTCCACAGGGGTGATTTGCAAAGTCTCAAACCCTTGCTATGCAAGTCTCTGGAGCCATGCAGGGCAGTCTCTGTTGGGATGGATTGTTAACTTATGGTTTTGTTAAGCACTGCTCTGCATCACTGCCAGAAGAGATGGGTTCAGCTGCAGGTGCAGGAGCCAGTTGGGTCATCTGAGCTGCTGGATTCCTATTGAGTATGGAGCAAAATGCTGGCCATTTTCAATGATGGTCTATGGTCACTGGCCTCACAACAATCCACTGTTTCTTTGCTGGAAATTTCTGGGAGCCACAGTGCTGGCAGCCACCAGCCCAGGGGCAACCTGGCCAAGATGACACTACCACCATTGCTGCCAGTCTCCATTCACCAGGGGATATGCTTAGAGCTCTGTACAGTCCTCTTTTCTTTCTTCTACTTCTGATTCTTCTGCTTTTCAACTTTTGTTGTTTGTTGAGCTTTTTGCTGCTTTTCTTCCCTTGTCAAGAAGTAGTCTTCCTGGTGCTTGAATCCCAGGTCTCACAGTGACTGAGTCCTGCTGTCTCCCTCTATGTCACCATCTTCCATTCTCTGAATGGTAACTTTTGAATGAAAACATGGTCTTAAATTTTTTGAGTTTGATGGGTAGTGTGTAATATCATAACTCTTTAATTCTACATCAGGCAACTTCCAAAAGAAAATTTGTTTCCTAAATGGCAATAAATGTTTCTTCTTCTTTTTCTAATGGCCTATTAATGTAGTCTCTATGGGTTATGCTGTACTCTGTTGATGTGCTAGTGAGAAATTAGAATTTATAAATGTGAAAGAAATTTGTTAACAGTATTAAAAATAGTTATCTTCAAATTCTAGGAACAAAATTAACAAGAAAAATACAAGGCTTGTATTATCTTGAAAATTACCAAGTTTTCTTAAACAGCATAAAATGAAATTTTAATTACTGGAAAGAAACATTATGTTCTTGGCTAAGATATGTGAATATTTAAAAGATCATTTTCTCCAATTTAACTGATTTGTAGGCTTATAGGTACAGAACATTCCAATTTAATTTTAGAGTTCATATAAATTCAACAAAACTATTTTAAAACAATTATTTGGAAGTTCATTTTTGAAGAATAAACAGATTTAAATAATTAAAATGTCTTAGAAATATCAGGTAACATTAAAATAGTTATAATAATTACTTGCCTAGTAAGGTAGAAATAAAGAGTTAAAACAATGAAACAGATAATTTTGAAAAAATATTTTTGATAAAGAAAAATTGATGGACAATAGGTAAAATAATCATGTAATAAGTAGTTCTTGAAACACTGGTTGTTTGACAGGTGGGAATAAACAATAAAACTCAGGTAGTATTAATTCACTATGTAACTAAATAAAATTTTTTTTGTGGTACTGGGGATTGAACTCAGGGGCGTTCTACCTCCGAGCTATACCCCCAGCCCTACTTTTTTTTATTCTTTATTTTGAAACCAAGTCTCACTAAGCTGTGGAGTGCCTCACTAGTTAACTGAGGCTGGTCTCAAACCCAGATCCTCCGGTCTCAGCCTCCCAAATGCTGGGATTACAAGCGTGCGCCACCACGCCTGGCTACCAAATAAATTTTTGATGTAGTTAAGAATTAAATTTAAATTTTGAAAAATAAAAATGAATGGAATTGATTATTTAATTGATTTTAAGGCAAGAAAGTACTTTATAATCATAAATATTTAGAAAATATCACAAAAGGAAGAATGCTAGGTTTCAATCTATAACAACCAAAATTTTTTCTTAGAAAATGTCATTAACAGAAAGGGCAAATCATAAATAGGAAAAATATATGAATGTATATAACAAAGACCCAGTGTGTTTAATATATAAACACGTCTCACATATCAAAAAGAAAAAGATAAACATCCCTACAGGAAAACCACAAAAATATGAGTAGGGAAATTGGAAAGAAATACACATGGAAAAAAGTATTTCAAAATTATGAATTAAAAACTATTTTTGGCAAATAATATTTCTAGAGATTAAAAACAAAGTTCTTCTGAAGATGCTGTGAGACAGGTATTCTCACAGTTAAGACTTCCAAAGGAGTATAAATTGATATAATATTTCTGGAAAGTAAGTAGCAGTGCATACAAGGAAACATAAAAACCATGAAAGTTTAACTCAAAAGTCTTATATAGAGAAAATTATCAAAAATAAGTAATCAAGGTGTGGACAAATACTCATATGCAAATAAAATGAATTTATTATGGTTACTAAAAATGCAGGATTGGAAAGATCTATATGCCAACAATATGAAAACACTAAAACATTATGGTACATCTATTAAGATAGAATAATGTGCAAGAATTTAGAATCGTGTTGCATACACAATTTTAATTGTTATTCTTCATGTTTCATCTTTGAGCTCATTCAAATAAAATGAAAAAAATGCATTTGAATCAATAAGACTTCACAAAATTTTCCAAACTCTAGAAAGTCACTCTTCCCTGGTTTCAGGTTGGCTCTTTTGACCTGGGGGAAAATGGTGCTTTTTTATAGCTATAAAATTAGATTTGCCATTTGCTTAGAGGGCCTAACCCTGAAAAGACCACAGAAACTAGGTTTTAGCAATGAACCCAGGTTCTACTCCCAAATAGTATATCAAAAGGTAGACCATTAACTTTTCAGAAATTCTCTCTTGACTTCTGAGTCACTACCTTCTCCTAGTTATTCACTCATATTTCTAATTGTCCCTCTGATATCTTCGTAGTATGATGTGGGAGGTAGCTTGTAGGTATTTCAAACAATCTTCAAGCATTCGAAATGTCTGTGCTTTGGGTTAATGCACAAAATCTATCATTATACAAGATCACAAGTGTGGGATTTGGGGTCAGACAGACTACCTCTCTGCTGTTAGTTAGTTAATAGATCTGGGCAAATGACTTCACCTCTCTGAGACTTGGTTGTTGTGGATTAAGAGATGAAAAATATAAAACACTTAGTTCACTGTCTGAGATATACTGGGCTGTTAAAATGGTAACTATTATTATTACTGTTATATTTTAGGGACTGTGGGAGATCAGTGAATTTCTAAAGATAATGCTATTCTTTTAGGAAAAGTAAGTTTATTTTTACAGTTAGTGGGACAGAAGTCAACTGAGTTTTTGAGGTACATAAGACATAAAGGAATGAATTAGCTCTCAGGAGACACTCTAAACAATTTGCACTTAGGAGCCAAGCTTTATCCCTAGAACCCAGCATAGTTCCCAGCAGACAATAGTACTCAATGAAGATTTGTTGAATGGACATATGGAAAGCTGAGGTAACACAAATCAAAATCTCTGGTAGATTGGAAGTAATGTGAAGAAATCTAAATATGGAGGAAGGATGAGACAAAGGGAGATGGGAGGGTATTGAAAAGACATGTCCCAACTTTTTGAGCTATAATCCTTCCTGTCTTCTATATTATTTGGAACCATGTTTTTACTCCCAGCTAAAACAACTGAGACCATATTATAAGAAAAGATCCTGTGGTCTCACGACACCTTAAGAATCCCCTCCGTCACCCTCATAGTGAAAATTAGTGACAAGATGAAAAGGCAGAGACTACTTCAGGGAGCTATTTCTGAAGTCTATGGAGATCTAGAATCTAGGCTAACAGGGCAATAGGACCATGGCTATAGTGACCTAATTTCTGAGCCCTAAATGGGAATACATGTTCTGACCAAAGTTTTTTTTTCCCTAATTTGTGGATAGATTCATTTGAATGGTTTCAAGAGATATATAAACTATATATCCTTTAAATTCTTTTGTCAATATTGAAAATGTTAGCATTACCTGAATTTAGGGATATTCTAAAAAGGTTGAAAGTGTGTGGTTACCATGGTTTTTGGAATTTTTTTAATTATAAGGATATTTATGGACTTTCAAAAATTTTGTAATCTCATGGATTATGTATGTGTGGACATGGTATGCACACACACATACACATACACACACACACATACATACACTTGTGGGAAATGCTATCAGGGTTTCAGATTGGTAGTTTTTTTTCCTATAATCATAACAAGGTATATAGGGGAATGAAGGAACACATGCAGCCTCACAGGTGGTGGAGGAGCAGCAACCAGTATTAAGTATACTTGTCTGATGAAGGTACAAAATAGAATTTAGATTCCAGGAATTCTGGAATAAAAGTAGGACTAGAAAAGAGGATTAAGCATTCACTGGGATTGAGATATGATAATTATTTATGCTATGTAAATAAGCCAAGAGATATATGCAATTTATTCAATGGGAAATGAATGTTTATAGAAAGATTCCAGGAGATACTAGGCTTTATGAAAGAACAAAAATCAATATATTCAGTTGGCATTAAAGGAAATAGAATGAGGAAGGGTACAAAGACAGAGATGATGTCCACTAGCATTCATTCAGACAACCAATATTTGTCATATGCCTACCATGTGCCAGATTGTGTTCCAAGCACCAGAGATATAGCAATAAGACAAATACAACAATAAGATAGATTGATCAAGTTTCTGCTAACATGGAACTTGCATTCTAATATGAAAGCAAACAATAAATGAATAGAAATACAAATAAAATGCTTTAGGTGGGGATAAATACCTTAAAGAAAAATAAGTCAAGACAAGATAAACAATGATGTAGTATAGCTGGGGCAGTATTTTAGCTATGATGATCAAGGACCTTCCCTCTTAGGAGGTAACAAACAGAGATGTGAATAAGTGCAGGAGCTAGCCTTACAAAATCTGTGTGGAAGGAGTTGGCATCCCAAACATATTGATTAATAAGTAAATATACCCTGAGGTTATATTAAATGTGCCGTATTAGATGAACAGAAACCAACCTAGTATGGTTGGATCTTGGCAATATGAGGGAAGCAGAGGCCAATTTGTGTGGGTCCCTGTAGGCCATTTTGAGAAATTCATTTTAACTACAATGGAGCCAGTCATGATGGTGCATGTCTGAAATACCAGTACATGGGAGGCTGAGACAAAGGATTGCAGGTTTGAGGCCAATCTCAGCAACTTAATAAGACCTCCCTATCTGACCTTCCCATATATACTATTGTGTGTTTGAATAAAGCTGAGATCCTGCAGTGTCACCTGACTGCTGACTGGACTCCCAGCTTGGTGTGGTTTTTTGGGGGGCTACCCTGACTCCCCAGGGTGGTGGGCCCGGCCGCGACACTCTCCTTTTCGCTCGGCTCTGGCAGGCGAAACAGCTGGCCTGCTCGCTCTACCCCGTGTTGCATGGGACACAACACCTGGTGCCCCATGTGAGGAGCCCAGGATTCTGCTGTTGAGCTAATTGGACTTCGGGTGAATGTACCCCCATAAGATATGGGGCAATCTTCCTCTAAAAATAACCCTTCTCTTCACTCTTTCAGAGTTCTACTAAAAAGTCGGGGACTCAAATTGTCAGAGTCCCAGGCCACGAAGGCTTGGGGTATCTTAGTTAAGGTCGTCCCATGGTTCCCATAGAGTAACCTCTTTGACTGGAGCACATAGGATCGGGTGGAACAGCTGATCCACAATAACCACATCACCAGCGGGGAGTTTCCACCTCTGGGAGTGTACCGCACTCTCGCAGTGCTCAAAAGTTGTTTTCCTCCTCTTCCAAATACCCCGGTTCAAGAGAGGCACATTCCAATGCTGCCTTCCATCATTCACCCCCCTCCAAGAGTACAGTCAAGTACCCCTAATCCCCCCTCAACTTTGTCAGGGCACGATTCTTTAGAGTCACCTAACCCCCCCCACCCCAGACCCATTTGGGAGTGCTTCTCGGCCTCAATCTCGCCTCTATCCCTCTTTACCCTAGCAATCTGAGGCCTTGGGACATAGTTATACTCCTAAAGGGCCCTCCAACCCCCTTCGAGAGGCTTCTGCCCCCCTACCCTACCTAGAACCATGTGCTCCCTCAGGCTTGCCAAATTTGGGCACAAAGACCGCCATTAGCTCTAACATTCCTACGGGTGGCAGGGAGGAATCTCTCTCTTCCCTTCCCCCTCTCCGAGGTGGGGAGGACCTCCAGGGGGAACCAGTAGCACACCCTGCTTATCACCTGTACCCAGTTAACATTAACCCTGGGGGAAATGGGCCTGTGCCCTGATATCCCAGTAATTTAAAGGAGCTTAAAAAGGATGACCCGCCGGGCGTGGTGGCGCACGCTTGTAATCCCAGCATTCGGGAGGCTGAGACCGGAGGATCCGGGTTCGCGGCCAGCCTCAGCTACCTAGTGAGGCACTCCGCAACTTAGTGA
>PVLC010001756.1:105300-132952 GCA_004027655.1 Graphiurus murinus | reverse complement strand
AAAAAAAAAAAAAAAAAAAAAAAAAATGTCTTGTCCTTGAGAAACCCAGATCTGTAGTTTATTGAAAAAAGTCCCATTAAACTACCTCAGTTAAAAAAAAAAAAAAAAAAAAGCTAGGGAGTAACTGGAAGGAGAAACCTCAGTGGAGCCAGGGAAGTGGTCTAAGGGAAGGGGGGCAGGGGGAGACTGAGTTTTGTTATTGGAAGTACTAACATTGACTGTGTGTACACATTATCAGTCTCAGTACTCTGTATGGGAAGTGGGGAGACAGGGAGGAGGGGGGGAGGGACACTAAGTGCTGTGTGCATGTATGTCAATGTCAACATGATTTACATTATGATGTGTGACGATAATGCACCAATAAAAGCACATTAAAAATAAAAATAAATAAAAACAAAGGTCTATTTAATAATAAATACCCTAAAATGTCCAATAATTAATGGTTTTAAAGACTGGAGATATAAAACACTGTACTACAATATTCCTCCCAAAGCTGCAGTGCACTCTGAGTTGTTCCAGAAAGAAACATACCAATGGAATTCATCAAGGTAAATAAACTGGTATATTAGTGTTCACTTATAAAAATGGTTGTGAACAGTAAATATCTTCAGCAGCAGCAGAACTACACTCAGTACTAAAGTTGAAACTTAATCAAATGCAATAAGATATGAGTCTCAGAAAGAAAAAAAAGAGAGAGAGAGCCCATACTATGGACCAGCAGCATTACCTGGGAACTTGCTGGAAATACAAAGTCTTGCAGCACATCCCAAATCTACTACATCAGAATCTGATTCTTAATATTCTCAGGAGATTTAAAAAAAATGATCATTAACCTTTAGGAAGAATTGGCCTTTACCAAAATACAGAAAATATTCCAGAAGCTGGGCATGCAATGGGGGACACGTCTGTAATCCCAGCAACTAGAAAGTCTGAGACAGGAGGATTACAAGTTTGAGGCCAACTTGGACAAGTACTTGAGGCCAGCTTGGACAAGTTAGGAAGAGTCTGTCTCAAAATAAAATAAAAGGGCCATGCATGGTGGCTCATGCTTGTAATCCCAGTTCTTGGGAGGTTGAGACAGAAGGCTAGCCTCAGCAACTTAGTGAGACCATGTTTTAAGATAAAAAATAAAATGAAATGAAAAGGGGGCTGGGAATGCAGCTTAGTGGTAGAGGGTTTCCCTAGTATGTGTGAGGTCCTGTGTTTAAAAAAAATCTAGGAAGTGAAATAAAAAGTAATACAACTAGGTTTCAATCCTATCTGTACTTTTAAGTCTCTTACTGGTTCATGCCATGAGAGTTAAGAACAGGGAAATCTATAAGAAATTTATATATATATATATATATATATATATATATATATATATATATTTAATAAAATTATTATTATTACTATATATTTTACAGGTTTAAGTCTATCTGTTATAGCATCACATGACATTATCCAAAGAATAGCAGGAATAAGAATAACAAAGCTCCTACTATTGTACACTATAAATTTAATCACTCTCTTCACTGTTCTCTCATTTTACCTTGTATTACCCCTAATTAAATACGATTTAGAGGGAGAGGTCCACTGAGCATTATCAGACAACAAAGGGAAGATAATACTTAAACAAACTCATAGTCCCTTATCTGCAATTCCAAAATTTAAAAAGCTCTAAAAGCCCCCAAATATTTCTGTTTCTTGTCAAGAGAATTTGACACAACGTGAATATGTTAGAACATGATAAAGTTAGGTGTTTGGTACACAGACACTCATTGTATTATTCTCTATAACTTTATACATGTTTATAATATTTCATGTTAAACATTCTAAATAAAAAAAGAATTTGGCAGCAAAACCTAATTTGAACTGGTATGAAACCACTAATAGTTTATTTTTATACCACTTGGTATAAATATTCAAAAGTTTTACTGCAAAAACATTAATGTGTTTGGTTACAGAGTATGGTCACAAGATGGGCCCAGGGTATTATTAATAAAGAACCCATACTCCATTTTATTTTTCTAAAATCTGAAAAAAATTGAGACATGAAACCCAAGTGTTTCTCAGAAGGGACTGTAGACCAACAAAAGCAAATTGGAGTTTGCATGAGCCACTTTTTCATACCTCTGTTTATATGTGAGAACATCCCATGGTGTATGGTTTATTATCAGGGCAGGTGCAGATCCCTCATGGTAATCAGAAAAAGTTATGACAGTTGAATGCTCAGCAGTGTTCACATCCACCAAGATACCTCCATTCTGTTGTAGGAGAAAAAAAGAGCTACATTTGATATATTGATTTAACCTCAATTATAGATACAATTTCAATCAGTTATATAAGCATAAAGGCTTTCTTTTCCTACCAAAGAACAAACTGATTCTGATTTCTTACAACTATATATATGGCATTATATATTTATCAGTGGATTTTTCTTTTTTGTGTGTGGTACTGGGGATTGAACCCAGGGGCATTTTACCACCGGGTTATACCCCCAGCCCTATTTTTTATCCTTTATTTTGAAACAGGGTCTCATTAAGTTGTAGAGGGCCTCACTAAGTAGATGAGGCTGGCCACAAACCTGCTATCCTCCTGTCTCAGCCTCCCCAGTACTGGGATTACAAGCATGCACCACCATGCCCAGCTCAGTGGATTTTTATAGCATGGTTTAATGAAATATTTTAAAGCATAGTTTAAAAATCAAAGACATTTTTATCTTAAAATATGAAAACTTACAAGTTCTTCTAAGCTCAATAAAGTGCCATTATCCTGCTGGTTATAAAAGAATGGTTTGGAAGATCCTTCACAGCCCACCACTCTCACACAAAGTTTGCCTGACAAATTTTCAGGCCAAAATGGAAGGCACTGAAAGCATAAAAATTAATTAATATTAGTCTTAAAATAATACTTTGATATAAATAAGATACTGGCTAAGTTTTCAACTCTAGATATGATCTTGATTAAATGATTAATAAGTTTAAGACATTCCCTCTATATCTCATATGAAGACTACTGACAATACAATGTTTATTTATGAAACCAAAGAAACGTCACAAGAATAAAAACATGGTCATCTATATGTACTTATATGATATAATAATAGGAAAACCGAAGAGCCTGCTGCTTAAGAATGCCTAAAATATCTTGAATACTTAAAAACTGTAACCTTAATAACATTTGATTCTTTTTATATTCCATTTTACTTCATTAATGCATGAAGAATTCTTTCACAGAGTATCTTATACTAGAGAAACCAGAAAGACAACTGAAGGCAGAGAAGAGATTTCATCATGAGGTCCCTTTTCTTTCCTATTTTCTCTCTAGCTTCCACATATGAGAGAAAATATGACGCTCTTGATTTTCTGTGTCTGGCTACTTTTACATTGCTAAGTATTTTAGTATTTTTTAAAATAACTATAAAATCTTTTTTTTTTTTTTTTGAGCTGCACTGGACCTGAAGGTCAGCAAGTTTGCCTGCAAACCTGGTCAAAGTCAAGCACGACTGCTTATTTTTGTATCTACCCTCTTCCCTCACTGTTTCCCTCATTCTCTTCACCTCCTCAAATCATACCCTCAAATCCCACCGCCAATTTTCACTGAGGCAAATATCAATGACCTTACTGATCCTAGAAAAGTCTGAACCTCAGATTCCTTTTCTGCATTGTAAGGAGGTTAGATTTTAGTTAATTTTCAAGGAAATTTCTAACATCTCTTCAGAAATTCTACAACCACATATAACTTTGCATATACTATCTGTTTCTCCATATATTAATTTCTGTTCATTTTAGACCCTGCCTAAATGATTATAGTTTCTTGAGTATGAAGACATTATATTGACAACTGAGACAATATATAGTACATTATCTCTCTGTATTGTTCACAATACATAGTCATATTTTATACATAGGAAGAACTAGACAAGGACTGTTAACCATCTAGACCGGGCTAGTGGTAAGTAGTATCAACAATTTTCCTCTATTAAAAACGTGCTTACAGTGTGAATGTGAAAGAAAAATATTTCATTGGCTGTCATACTTTAACACATAAATACAAGAGTGAATATGATGCCTCCAAGTATACACAATCCTTACATGTCAAAATTTGTTTATATACTTCAGGAATTATTTATAGAAAAGGAAACTTTTACCTCTGAAGAAGCAATATAGTTCCATTTATTAGTTGGCATCAAGCCATCAGATGCAATTTCACCAACTTCTAGTTCTAATGATGACTTGTTCACAATAGTACAAAAAGGAGTCAGAGTGACTATTCGTGAAAGATTAAAACTGCTCATTTTGATGCTAACACCCACCTATGAGAAAGAAACAAAGTGACTTTCCAGCATTGTATTCATCCTCTCTCAAACATATACATACTCCCTGATTCACAAACTTCTTCAACATTTCAAAATAAGAACTCTTGAATAAATTCACTAAGAGAAGCTATAACCTACTGTTATCTTCTCACTAAAAGGAAAAATTTTGGTTCCTTAGTCGACTCTATCAGAAACTGATTCAAGAATATCAATCAGTAATTTAACAACTTGCAATGACAGATTTAGTCTGTCTAGTGTTCTTTACTTTTTTTTTTTTTTTGCGGTACTGGGGATTGAACTCAGGGGCATTCTACCTCCGAGCTATACCCCCAGCCCTATTTTTTATTCTTTATTTTGAAACCGAGTCTCACTAAGTTGCGGAGTGCCTCACTAGGTAGCCGAGGCTGGCCGCGAACCCGGATCCTCCAGTCTCAGCCTCCCGAATGCTGGGATTACAAGCGTGCGCCACCACGCCCGGCTTGTTCTTTACTTTTTAATATTTCAAAAATAAATTGCTTTATAATTAATTAGTGGAGAGGCTCAAGTTTTGCTGTTTTATTGTCTGTCATAAGTATAATAAATAATTTTGAAACAGTAATACAACAGGTCACTTAGCATCAGATTATCCAAATTTTCAAACTAGTCAAATTGAAGAGTTAAGAAATGTTTTGAGCCAGGCGTGGTGGAGCGCACTTATAATACTAGTTCTTAGAAGACTGAGACAGGAGGATCCCAGGTTCAAGAACAGTCTCAGCAAGTAGTGAAACTCTTATCAAGAGACTTTTATTTTTATTTCATAAAAATAAATAATGGGCTAGGGGGCGTAGCTCAGAGGTAGAATGTCCCAGAGTTCAAGTCTTAATACCACACACAAAAAAAGAAAAGAAATGTTTGGCAGGATGGGTATGGAATGAAGATTATACTAGACTCTCAATTCAACTCATTGTACTAAACTTTCACAAATTCAAGTTCTGCTTTAAGGAACTTGTAGAGAGAGCCCCTCACATAATACTTTGAATTCAAATTTCTGTACCTTTTAGGAACCAGCGTATTTCATGAATTGTGGAAAAGGTGAATGGAGTCAAAGGTAAACAATCAAGAAGACTCTTACCAGGTATTCCATATTGTTAGCAGGACACTTCACACAGCCGTAACTTCCCACTGTATCCAATGAGAAACCATTAGACCAGGCACTAGTTGAAATTTTTAATTGTACCTATACCAGAGAACACATACAATCATATAAGAAATATAAAATATTAATTTTATTTGATGAAAAGTTGATAGATCACAAGAAGTTTCTTTCATATCACAGAACAGAGAAAAATATAATCATAGCCATATTGCAAATGTGTAACAGAACCATAGAAAACTCTAGGTGATAACACAAGAAAAGCACCTTCCTATTTAGCTGAGCAAGGAGGAAAGTGAATTTTAAGATGTTACCACTGAGACCTTGTACTGTTTTTTAAATAACTGTAATGCAAAATGATATTTCCAGTGTGAAACTTAAGAGATAGAACTAATAAATTCTTCAAAGTCTTAGCACATAGGGAATTTACGTCTTTAACATTATTCAACAGGAGCTAA
The DNA here is from genome assembly GCA_004027655.1 of Graphiurus murinus. Classification (NCBI taxonomy): domain Eukaryota; kingdom Metazoa; phylum Chordata; class Mammalia; order Rodentia; family Gliridae; genus Graphiurus; species Graphiurus murinus. Next base: position 127,062 of record PVLC010001756.1, on the reverse strand, counting down.
GTGAGAGATATTGTGAGAGGCAGAATGAAAGACCAGAGCACACAATTCCTATCTTCAATGAGCAACTGAACCAAATGGTGAGACTAGGAAATACGTATTAATATTTATGACATAAGGTTCAATGTGATAAGAGTCATGTAATAAGTATACAATAATGTGAAAGTGAGAGAATAATGAGTTTACTTCTGTCTCTGGGATTCAGAGGAAGTCTTTTACCAGAGACTTACCTGTGCAACTGTATTAAGCTCATTCCTACCAACCCAACTAGATTATAGAAAGCCTGAGTATAACCAGAGGACAGAGATATAAGCAGCTAATTATAATATCATGTAAATACTCTTTAAGCAGTGGCTCTCAAAGTAGTCCTCAAACTGGCAGCATTACATTACCAGGTAATCTGTTAGAGATGTAGATTCTCAGGACACACTCAGACCTACAAAATGAAACTCACTCTGGGAACAGAACTCAGAAAATCGTTTTAAAAGTCCATTAGGTGATTCTAATGTATGCTGAAATTTGAGAACCACTACTTTAAGAGACTATTTTATTTGTGTGTGTGCGCGCGCGCGCGCGCGTGTGTGTGTGTGTGTGTGTGTGTGTGTGTGTTTGCAGGAGACTAAACCTAAGAGCATTCTACCTCTGAGCTATACCCTAGCCCTATTTTATTTTTTATTTGGAAACAGAGTCTCACTAAGTTGCTGAGAGGCTTGTTACGTTGATGCTGGCTTCAAATCTGTGATCCTCCTATCTCAGCTTCCCAAGTCCTGGGATTACAGACATGTTGCACATCACCCAGCCTAGACTTATTTTAAATGGTCAGAAACTCTTCACACTAATCAGGACTAAACAGAATGTCAAAAAACAAACTACAGATAATCCAGAAAGATGAAGAAAAGAGGAAAATAGTGGGGAAAGAGACAGTCTAGGCAGAGGGTGTTGTATACACAAAAGCCTAGAGAAAAGCACACGGGAATGTGCATGGTAAGTGAGGAATGTAGATCTGAGTCTGAAAGGAAGAAGGAACCAGAGCTTAGAGCATCAGGCTTCTTTTCCAATTGCCTAGCTTAGTGCTTCACACAGGAAAGCTCGGCTAATGCAAGCCAAATTCAATTTCTCTGTCTTTAGAAATGCCTTGTCACCACAAGTATAAAATAAAACTATTCCATCTGACATGATTTTAAGAAAAGAAATAATTCCACAGGCTGGGGGAAAAGGGTAACTCGCTTCAATAAACTGTTGTTATACTGGCTACGTAAACAAAAACGTACCTTATTTTTACTAAAAATACTCTTCTTTTTAAAAGAGAACAAAATAATGTCCCTAAAATCAGCTGGATGTTTCACATGAATATCTTCTGAACGATACTGGAGGACCCGAGAAGTCTTGTTGATTAACCAATAGGGACTAAAGACAGAGAGCACCATTCGGCTGCCAATTCGCCTGACATGTACTGATAGATCAACTGTCATCACTTCTGTGGATTCAGAAGAAAAACACACAAGAAAGAACTCAGGAAGTGTATCACATATGCGGAAGTGTCCATTCCAGTTTTTGCCCAGGTATTTCACCAGGACTAATTCCATGATTTCTCCACTGATTCTTGAGTGCAGAACATCAGCAGCACTGCCTTCTGCTAGCTCGTGAGTTTCCGCAGTTCCCTAAAAACAAACACAAAAACCAAGTTTGCTTGGAAACTTTTTAAAACCTTTGAAATGCCAAAGTCTGTATTTTACACAAATGCTAAATGAAACTACCAGAGGCAGGTTAACTGCTAAGTCTTCAATGAAATACCATGTTTATGTATTACAATTGCCCAGTAATCACAAGAGACTAAAAAGGAAATACTATACACCAGTCACAGGAAGAACTGTGTTTTGGCCACTAATTGGTCAATAGTCAGAAGTTTTGAGAAAAATTATATCCATGCCAAGAATCAAGGGCTAGATTCAGAGACCCTGGGAATAGTTCATTAGAGTTGTTGTATTAAATGAGCCACTTAAGTGCCTGGGCTTTAGTTTCATCCTCTATTCCTATACCATGCCTAATGGTTCCCATAGGAATGGAATAAGGAAAACAATGTCAAGCTATTCTAATAAGCTAAGATGGAAACATTTTAAAAATAAATAATACCAACATATAAAACAGGCATCCTTACTGAAACCTTCTTTTATATAAAGATTACATAGTTCATTTGCACAACTCAAGAATAGTTCACTGTTAGATAAAGAAAAGAAATAATTGAGGCTCTAAGTGCTTTCTCAGACTTCTGCATTTTAAAACATTATACGACATAGAAATTTTTAAGTATTTGCCATATCCTAGTACTAAAAAAGGTTCCTTATTATTTCTTAAAATGGATAGTAATTATTTTGATTTTCAATAAAATTCTGGCCTGAACAATCATATTAACTTTTTCTTTTTTTTTCTTTTTTTGGTGTGGTACTAGGATTGAACCCAGGGGTATTCTGCCTACTTCTGAGCTACATCCCCAGCTCCTCCACTTTTTTGGGGGTGGGGGAAACAAGGTCTCACTAAGTTGCTATGTACCTGCAATTCTTCTTATCTCAACCTCCCAAGTACTGGGATTACAGACTTGTACCACCATGGCTAGCTTAATATTAACTTTAAGATAAAAAATTTAAGGTGAAATATTTTCTCATTGGCTTTTTCCAGCTCCTAATTTATAGCAGATGTAGCAGGCAAAAGTAGTCAGATTGAGATGCTGAAGTGCCTAGGATTAAATCCCAGCTCTAACACTGACTGGTTGTGGGACCTTGGGCCAGTCATTAATTTTTCTGTAACTAAGTTTACTCTTCAATAAAAAGGGTCTAATAATAGTACTTACTACAGAAGGTTACTATGAGGATCCAACATGTCAATATATGTAAAACACAGAGTACAGTGCCTAACACATAATAGAGATTATGCCAGTTTTTGCTATCATTAACATTATTAAAGCATTATAAAACATATTGTATGAAACAATAACTTCAACTACAAATACCACAAAAAACCTGTAATTTACTTTGTGCAACAGTAAAAGCTGAACAAAATGAAAGAGAAATACCTCAAGTAAATATCTTAGAGAATATGGGAGAAGATTCCGCAGAGTGAGAGGAGGATAAAGATGAATAATGTAAGCTGGATCCCAGTCTTCCCCATGTGCACTGATATAGCTTAATTCATCAGGCAAAGCAACTGTATTCACTATGAGAGGTAGGAAGTTGACTTCTACTGATGGGCACTGCAACATGCATCGGACTTCCCTGCTCCTGTGAAGTTCTTCCTTCCAGGAAATGTAAGTGGTAGATTCTCTGTACTGATGCTCTAAGACTCCAGCTGGTTGAATAAACAATTGACATCTGCAGAAAAAGAAACCAGGTTGGGGGGAGGGGGTATACTGAGATCAAAAGAAAAGGAATCACATTATATCTTCTTGATAACTCTACAAAGTAGGTACCATTATTCTTACTTTTACAGTGAGGAAACTGTAGCTGGCCAAAGTAAAGAAACTTGCCCAGTTACAAAGTTAACTCACAGAGGAACTTTCAGGAGGTGGAGGGAGGGAACACTCAATAAACAAGAACAACTTAAAACTTTTTTCATTTCAAATACAAAGGCAATCTAATAAATATAGATTTCAGAAAATTCTAAAACATCAAATATAAAAGGAGTTTTCATCTAAGTCCAATGATACCATAAATGTATTTTTCTATATTTAAAATTGTCTTAAAACTGGCCTTTACAGATCTTTAGATAATAAAAATGAGATTATTTATTTCAGAATATAAATCCCTAAGTTAAAAATATATATTATGAACTTTTAAAGCTTAGTATATTCAAAGAAGTATCTACCTATATGAATCTAAAGGAACATGAAACTCCTCTTCAGGTCTGGCTATTCCAATGCGCTCCAATAGCTTAACATTCTTAACAAATTTATAGATGATAAATGCAATAGAGAAATGGTTTTTAATCTGTTGAACAAAAAAGACATACAATAGCTTAAGAAAAGATATGTAAGTTAGAAAAATCTTAGCTGTATGCTATTACTTTTGATGTAAAAAGTTCCAAACCCAGTATCAGAAGCCATTTCCATTGGCAATTAAAAATTTTGAGGATCTTTAAGTGCTCTCTCTATATATTAAACTTGATGTTTAAGTGACAATTGAGAATTATTAGAATATTCACATATTCTGTATAGTACATGCTTAAATTTATTGTTAGTTTACAATATTATCTTTCAAATATGTATGTGTTTTGAGAGTTTCAGGCAAATTTTCTCCATTACAACCTTTTATCAATGTTTCATATGACTAGATAGAAAAAAAGAATAAAAGAAATAGAAAAATAGAGTAACTTTCTTTTTTTTTTTTTTTGGCTATAGTGTAATATATGCTGAAGCTAATAACAAAGAGAAAACAATGTCAAATTTAAAATTTTTTCATTTTCCCTAATATTATAGGTAAGAAAAAATGTTACTTGCTAGCCGGGAGTGGTGGCGCACGCTTATAATCCCAGCATTTGGGAGGCTGAGACCAGAGGATCCGGGTTCGTGGTCAGCGTCAGCTACCTAGTGAGGCACTCCGCAACTTAGTGAGACCCTGTTTCAAAATAAAGAATAAAAAAATAGGGCTGGGGGTATAGCTCGCAGGTAAAATGCCCCTGAGTTCAATCCCCAGTACCGCCAAAAAAAAAAAATGTGATTTGCTGACCAAATACCAATCATATACTGAAGCCTATAATAATGTACAGAAAAAGAAAAAGGGTAAGATCTTAAAAGTAGAAAATATTTATATAGATTAAGATGCTAAAATTTTTTTCAGGAAGGATCATTCCAATATTCCTTCATACACATTTGAAAAATACAATACCAAGGTATATAAAGAGAATGAAATGTTATTCTATTTGACAACCAATCCTAATTATAATATTCTTCATTTCTGATTCTTTAAAGGAATATAAAACAAGCTTTGCTTATTTTAAACCTTGGAAATAACATTCATTTATAACAAAAATTTTAAATATAAAAAAACTTAAAAAAAATTTAAAGTAAAGAATATTACAAAAAAATTAGGAAATAGAAGCCACTTCAGTTTCCTTTTTATTTCTGAATTATCAATATTAACCTAGTGAAGTTCTACCATATATTCCTTCTTTCAGCTACATGATTTAATACTTCTTGATACACTGAAAGGGACACAATTCACTTTAAAGTATTACCTGCAAAGGAGAGCGGAGAGTAATTACTTTATTCCCTTCAGTTGCATCAATCTGTACCAAGACTGAGTCAGAATGACTGGCATTGGGATTCCGTACATTATATAATCGCCGTCCAGGTCTGGCAACAGGGATATTTGCAACTTCTGTATATCCATATGGTACTAAGAATATAAGTGAAAAGAATTCCAGTATTTGCCAGTGTTGGAATTTATTTACCAACATTTCTTTATCTCAGAATAATTATTGACACCTTCAAAATAATAAGAGTATCTTTCCTTATGACAGAAATAACCACTATATATTCTAAAATATATGAATTAAAAAAGAAAAACAGGTACTGATCTAAAATTTTTAACCCCAAACAACATTGGGAGAATTTAAAACAAAATCCAACTTATTTCTTATTCTCTCAACTATACAGCAGAAATTTCCCTTTCTTTGTAATAAAAACAGAGCCGGGCGTGGTGGCGCACGCTTGTAATCCCAGCATTCGGGAGGCTGAGACCGGAGGATCCGGGTTCGCGGCCAGCCTCAGCTTCCTAGTGAGGCACTCCGCAACTTCGTGAGACCCAGTTTCAAAATAAAGAATAAAAAATAGGGCTGGGGGTGTAGCTCGGAGGTAAAATGCCCCTGAGTTCAATCCCCAGTAACGCAAAAAAAAAAACAATTGCTGTCAATATTTTAGAACTTTTGAATATCTTTATTTTCTCTCCTCATTTAACTCTCATCCTTTTTGAAGTATGCTACATATTGTATTACTTAAGAGTGTAGACACAATCTAGTTTTTTTCTTAAGTACTTCTTAATCAACTTTAATCTTTTTTAAGTTTAGAAGAAAACAAGAAGTGAGTTTACCAACTACTTATTCCAAGCCATTAGAAATGCTGTTAATATTTAAGGTATGTGCAGTAAAATATTTTTAATATTTTAATAAAAATAAACACAATTCCAAAAATGCCCTTAAAATAAAATAAATGTAGCATACCAAAGGTCAGAGTGAAGAAGGAACTTTCTTGACGGCTCAACACAGACAGTTTTCCTTGATGAGAAGGCTCCAGGCTGGCATACTCCAATTCCAAATTCTGACCAGCATCCACATCATAAATCTCACTTTTCTCAGAAGAGCCCATTACCCTGAGATTATGATTGGGCTGAATCTTTATAGGAACACCTATCGCATTCTTTACCGTAAAAGGAGCTCTGTCTTTTAAAGAGTAGTCAAAAGTAGAAGCAGTACCTTCTGAAAAACCCTGAAAAGGAACATACTGTCATTTAACTTGTGGCAAAGTGTACATTTGTACATTTTTGAACATTTTAACATAACTATGCATTTTTAAAATGTTCTTGTTGGTACATTGTAATTTTATATCATAGTGAGGTTCACAGTGATACAAACATACATGAAGAGGTCTTGGTGTGTTTCCCTTGAGATCCCACCCTCCTCTCCACCCCTCCATGCATATTACTGAGATTGGTAGTGATACTTTCACATATGAATATAGCATTATTTGAACTGTTTCCTTTATCAGTTCTTCTTTTCCCTCTTCCTGCCTCCTTCTCTCTATCCCCTTCCACTATTCTACTAGTCTCTCTCCTCAATTATCTAAAGTACCTTTTGTTTCCTATTTTAAACTAATTTTTTTTTTTTTTTTTTTTTTGCGGTACTTGGGATTGAACTCAGGGGCATTCTACCTCTGAGCTATACCCCCAGCCCTATTTTGTATTCTTTATTTTGAAACCGGGTCTCACTAAGTTGTGGAGTGCCTCAGTAGGTAGATGAGGCTGGCCGAGAACCCAGATCCTCTGGTCTCAGCCTCCCAAATGCTGGGATTACAAGCGTGTGCCACCACGCCTGGCTATTTTAAACTAACTTTGATGACAAAAAAAAAAAATCCATATATGTCTCATTCTTAAATTTTACTTAAAATATTCCAAACAAGAATCAAACATACTTTTGCTAAATTGTTGAAAACATTAAGACAACTTTTGGATATTGTTATATTCATTGTATCTCTTGAAGAAATATGAATTGCCATTTGTGGCTCAGGAATAAAATCATCTCCTGGCATTAAACTTTTATCCTGGATCGGGTTCTTCTTTACCTATGAAGATTAAATAACATCACAAATTGAAGTTATCAGCCAAATAATAATATTACAATATTCAATAGTGTTGAATTCTTCTAAACTTATAATAAATCTTATAATTAGGCTCCTCAAAAGTTTCATTATCAAAAATATCCAGAGCTTCCCCTTGATTTTGCGCAGATCATCAATCTTTCTTGCAGTGCATAATCCATGAATGGAGAAATGTTCAGAATTATACCACAAAAGCACTTAAAGTCAGCTGAAATATTTGTTTCTTGTGCATCTCCCAGAGCATAGCTAGCTTTTCAGTATTGGCTAAATGGTGATTATGAGCAGATTAGCAATCTGAGATGACCCTAAAGTTTAAATTGGTCCTTAGTGGAGGTAACATCTGGAAATAATAGTTTCTTTCCCTCTACTTTTTACCATTAACACCTATAAGTAAGTAATATGATAAGCTCTCAAACAGCCATCAGATTCAATCTGCTCCAATGCCATATTCACATTATTCTCATGGCATTTCATAAGCCTTCTAAACCATTCTTTGTTAGTCTCCTTATACCACAGAGATAGGTCAGAAATATTTCTTCTACTTTATTCTGAGGAAAGTAGAACACAAGTGAGTTTTCATCCTTAACAAAAAAATATGCTATGCCAATTTCAGGGCACAACTTCCGAGTCAGGCTGCCCTAGAGAGGTGTGATGTGACACTTTATTAACAAGATATAATCAGGATTCCTGTTAGTGTTGAAAACTGTAACTTGGGGCGAGCCGGGCGTAGTGGCGCACGCTTGTAATCCCAGCATTCGGGAGGCTGAGACTGGAGGATCCGGGTTCTCGGCCAGCCTCAGCTACCTAGTGAGGCACTCCGCAACTTAGTGAGACTTGGTTTCAAAATAAAAAATAAAAAATAGGGCTGGGGGTGTAGCTCGGAGGTAGAATGCCCCTGAGTTCAATCCCCAGTACCGAAAAAAAAAAAAAAGAAAACTGTGACTTGGTATCTAGGATTCTGAAGTGCCCCCAAGAAATACCATAAAGAAATAATACAAAAAAGTTCATGAATAAGAATGTAAATTCTCAAATGTTTTGGTCTCACCCTTAAAAATCAGAATATCTCAAAGAGCTTCGTTCATGTGAATTATATCTACCTATGCACTCTATTAGAAATAAAAACAGAAAATTTTAATATTCACTTAAAAAAAAACACTTTTCATGAAAAACTTTAAAAAATATATAATAAGAAGAGGCATTTACAAATTTCTTCAGTGCCTGACTTAAGAGAAAACAAATGAATTCTCATTTCTGCTCTGCATTAATCAATGGCAGTGTCATATTCACATAATCTCTTAAAAACTCCATTGTATATTCATGATATGAGAATGAAAGATTATATATTATGTTTTAGTATTAGTAGAAAGAGTTTTAACCACAAGGAACCCCTGAGAGAGCTTTGAGGATTCTATACCACCATCTTGAGAATCACTGAACTAAAGAGTATTAATGAGTATGCATGGTGTCACTCTATACAAAAATATATTATGGTCTCCTTACATCAAGCCTTAAATTCCATTGTCTTTTGCCCTCCACTCTCTCTATCAGTGGCTCCCAGACAGCATGAGTCTCATTGTAATAGTGAACCTGAAACGGCATAGAATTATAAATCAGTCTTTCAACTTTAATCATGTAATTCTGTAGCCAGTAAGAAAAAAAAGTAACTGTTATGTATTAATAGCCATTTTAAATTCCTACCTTAAAGACACAAAAATATAGTATTTCCCTTAGTTTTCTTCCTTTTTTGCCATAAACAAATTATTTGGCAAAAGATTCCTTTAAAATAATTACTATATATGATTAAACATGAAAAATAAAATATGAGAATATATAATCTATTCACATACTTGCTGTAACCATGCATAAACCTTCCCCCAAAAGCTCATCACATAATTCTGCAATTGCACTTTAAGAAATTGGCTCTGGAGGTACCAAACGATGTGACCATACCTGTAGTGTCATGTCAGCAGCAGCAGCCAATAAGGAAGTCCAATTTTTAATATTTCCTGAAAACTTAGACTCTGCCAATAATAAAGGTACAGTTCGATGTCCAAGGCCACACTCTAAGGTAACCTGAACTGACTCCACAGCAACAGCACAGTTTTCCTCTATCAATGGATGTTCAGCATCGCTGAAATTTTCTGTTACTTCCGTTGCCACATCAACACCAAGAAACCAAGAATTATAATCATTAATAGATTTGACACCCCAAAGATTTTCCATTTCCTTAGATGTGTCTTTTGATTCATCTTCTTTTGTCTTTGGTGACATAGCAGCCATGATTGTCATCACAGTATTAAGAATTATGGGTGAAATCTTTAAAAAGGAAAGTAGAAAAATATTTAGAGAAGATTCTTTCCCAGATGAGAATTAAAACATATGTGATAAAAAGTTATAAAAATAACTAACTGAAATTTAAATATATTAAGTTAACAACTAAGGAAAACAAGAGAAAATACAAATTCATTTATGAGGTCATCTAACTGCACAACACTGATTTCTGCTCAGGTCACCTGGAATTAAGTATTTAATATTATATGTTAATAGTCACAACCTAAAGGCTAAACTGATCAGTTCAGAGCAAAAGAGTGTTAAGGTGAACTGATAAATGTAGAGGTGTAACCTAACTTTTTATCTTTCAACCAGCTGCATTAACTAAACCAAGCTGTATGATCTTTAAGGTATACACAGATAGGCTTCCATTTGGCTGAGGGAAACAGGGAGGCTGAAATCATGGATCCCCTGGACTTACTCCAAGATCTGCCTCTTTTATCTCATATTATCTTTGGATAGTATCTCTGCTCACTTCCTCATTCCTATCACTGTGCTATAACTCTACACTGATGATATCTTCCATGTTCGTTCAGTCAGCACAGTCTCACCATACCCTCAAAACTGCCACCAGCATATTGTTTTAAGAACCAAATGTGGGAATGCCATTCCTATGCTTAAATCTTCAGCAATTTTCCGTAGCTTTCAGGATAAAACTCAAACTCCTTGGCTTGTTGCACAAAGCTCTTTGTGAGCTAGTGCCTATTCAATTAGCTAGCCAGAGTTTGAGATACACTGAGTTAATGAGTTGAAAGAATTTCTTTATTGTTCATTTCTCACAACCCTTACTTATCTATTATGTTAAACAGATACAAATACATCACCAAAAGGAGGACCTAGTATGCACTGCTTTCCTAACTTACTTGTCAACTGAACTCTTTGTTTTTCCTTGACTTTTTGTTTTTTCTCTTTTTTTTCTTGTGGTACTGGGGATTGAACCCTGGGACATTCTATTTTATTTTTTGTTTTGAAACAGGGTCCCACTAGTTTGCTGAAATTCTTGCTACATTGCCGAGGCTGTCCTGCCATCTGTGATTCTCCTGCCTCAGCCTCCCAAGTACTGGGACTATAGACCTGCACCGCCACACTCAGCTTTTCCTTACTTTATTAATGTTATCTGTAACTAATGATCTTAGTCCTACAACTCCACAACTCTACCACACCTTTTGTTCAGCCTATGAGATCACCCCTCTTATTTCCTAGAGACCCTCTGCATACCTCTGTGCATATTGTCAGTTCTGTCTAGATAAACCTTCCCCTTCCTCTCCATGTATCTAACCTCTACCAACTTTCAAAACTCAGTTCAAGAAGGTCAGCTTGCAGACAGCTTTTCTTGCTATTCTGGTCTGAATAGAGGTCCCTTGTGTGTGTGTCCACAGGCACCCTGAACATGCCTCTAGCACTGAAAGCTGTGCCACTGATTTACTTCTTTCTCCCATGTGCATTATTCAGGTTTCAAAGGTAGAGACCATGTATTCCCAATGTCTAGTACAGGACATTTTTTATAAATATGAAGAGTTATAAAATGTTTACTGAATGATTAAATTTAAGTACAAAGAAACGAAAGGTTTCCTAAGCATTTAACCTATTTCCTTAGAGAAAATACATGCATATTTAGTTTCCCCCCAATTACTACTATATATCCTTTAAAAAGTAAATCCATTAGAAAAACACAATCTAAGACTATCCACTATTTTATAAATTGGGAAACAACAGCATTATTATTTACATAACACATCAAATGAAATCATTTTAAGCTTTATTTCAATCACTAGAGGTCACTGACCTACGTAAGTTAGGCTACTATCATTGGCATTATCAACTTTTGACATTAACCATCTCATTTTTATATGCTTTGGAAAGAGAAAAATTGATTTCAGAAAGTATTCTATATTTTCCATTTGTAAATGTCCACAAAGTCATACTTAAAAGTTGAATGCTAAGCCGGGTGTGGTGGCGCACGCTTGTAATCCCAGCATTCGGGAGGCTGAGACCGGAGGATTCGGGTTCGTGGCCAGCCTCAGCTACCTAGTGAGGCACTCCGCAACTCAGTGAGACCCTGTTTCAAAATAAAGAATAAAAAATAGGGCTGGGGGTATAGCTCGGAGGTAGAATGCCCCTGAGTTCAATCCCCAGTACCGAAAAAAGAAAAAAAAAAGTTGAATGCTACAGAAGAATAGAGGTTTCTTTCCAGTATTTTAAATGTAAAAGATTTAAAAAGTAAATCCTAATAATTAATTTTTAGCACACATCTGTCATTACAAATATTTTATAAGCCAAATAAAATAGTCACAAAGTTATCAAATTGAATCAAAATAAAAGCCTAAAAATAACATCAGAAATCAAATAATAGCAACCTCATTTCTCCATCCTTTCTTCCCGTCTCTTCCTACCCTGTCTCTTCTTTCCCCTCTAACTCAACCTCCCTCTTGCAAATATAATAGCAAAAACTACTCTGATCATTTGTAAATATCAGAAATACTCTTTTAGCCAGGCATGGTGGCACAAGTTTGTAATACCAGTACCTGAGAGACTGAGACAGGAGGATCACATGTTCAAGACCAGCCTTAGCTACCTCGCAAGACCTTGTTTCAAAATAAAAAATAAGAAAAAGGCTGGGGGTGTAACTTGGAGACAGAGTGCCCCTGAGTTCAATCTCTACCAACACACACACACACACACACACACACACTTTTAAATAAAATAGAAATAAACACTGGCATAAAGAAAATGTATTTTAATGAAGTTATCTGGTTACCAAATATGTGACTAGCATAATGCTGGTATTACAAGAGACACATCAATACTGTTTTGATTAACTGCAAATACGCAATATTCTTAGAATATTAAGAATTTTCATCCAAAGAATATGTTAGGCACTAACCTTAATTATAAATTCTTTAACCATAATATTTATATTCTGTTTTCCTGAGGCCCATGTACATTTTTCCATAAATAAAGAGCAGGGCTGTAAGACCTAGAAACAAATAAAAAGAAACATTTCCTTAGTAATAGCTCTAATAAGTATGTCATAGACACTAGAGCCTTGTCTTAACTCATCTTGGGTTTTTTTTTACAAAGAACAGAAAGGTAAATTAAATTAGCTAAAAACCTCCTGTGAGGGTTTTTCTGAAGTATGACAAGTCTGTGAACATTTTGGACTTTTAGCAGTTCTGATTTTTTTTTTAAATTTTAAATCTTGAAGTAATGATGCACATTTATTATCAGAAGTTTAAAATGTTTCCTTATTCTACAATGATTTTTATTTTTCATCAGTTTACTGTGCATCTTTTTTTATACTTTTATTGGTGCATTATAGTCTCACATCATAATGTAGTTCATGATAGTGGCATTCACTGACATTATATATGTATGTGAGAATCCAATGCCAACAACAGTATCTTGTATGGTGAAGGGGGAAATGGGGAGGGAGCAGGGGGAAAACTTACAATGGTTTTTAAATATGCCTTTTGCAAAATATATTTTTGAGATATCTATAAAAATTAATTAGGGACTATGGTAAGACAGGTGAATAAACTGTTTCAAAACAATTAACAAGTTAGTATTGAATATCATAGAAGGCTCTTATTAGAACAAATTTCAAATCTTCAAACTTGACAGGTTTTTAATATGTTGAAGTCTATACTCTTATACCCTTAAAAAAATAAAATAACCTTGCTCTAAACTAAATAAGGTAATCAGTATGGCATAATCATTTTGAAAAAATTTAGGATGAGTTTTCAATGAAGTGATTAATCTTCCTGTAGTATGTCAGAAGATGATCTGTCAAAGAATATTTCACGTAAAATGCAGATGAAGCCTAGAACTCCATTTCTTTATGCAAATTACCTAGCCTACAAATTTTTTAAATTTACGATAACACTGTAGCTGAGTTCAGTAATATAGTGATCATCCTACCATAAAATTATTAGTTTAACATTAAAAATAATGGGTATAGAAATTAAGTTAATTAATTAAAATCATTTTCAATAGTAATGTGAAAATATAACTGGATTAATTTTTAATATTAGGAGAGTATCATCTCTTTTGCTCACATGACTCCAACTGAATTTTTCATTTCAAGATTAAATATTCATTTGTTCACTGTGGTGTTAAACAGCTGGAAAAAATCACTGATTTAAACTGAATTTCATATTCTATTCAATAGGAGATGATAGAATAAATGAAAGCTAGTCTCATGGTCCCCCCTAATTCTGTCACTTCACATCTTTGGAACTCAACATCCTAATCTGAAAAACTGAAAGGTTTTTTCTACAGTCCTGCAGAGCTCTCCTACTTTGGATTCTATGACTCAACTACTTCTATCTTTCTCCAAGATTAGGATCCAAGGCAACTCTTACTGTGGTGATATTTTTTCCTCTCTTTTCCCTGAGAAAAGGGCAAGCAAGCACTTTCAGATCTCTCACAGAAGCTTCCATCATCTGCTCAAGCTCAGATGTTGAGAGAGAGAGGTTACACTGGAATGAGGCCATCAGAGCAGGAGCATCAGCCTTAGTCAGGTTGGCAACAAATACCACTTCTGGATCTGTGATCATCGCCTTCAAAGTCATATTTGGTCTTATAGAATTATCTGAAGAAACAGAGACAAAAAAGGGGACCAGAAAATATTTAAAATAAATCTTCACTTAACTCTATGTCATCTACAAGTTACTAAGTTGTTTTTAATATTTTTTCTATGGATACATTAACACAGTAAGAAGTGGTTGGTTGAGCCGGGCGTGGTGGCGCACGCTTGTAATCCCAGCATTCGGGAGGCTGAGACCGGAGGATCTGGGTTCGTGGCCAGCCTCAGCTACCTAGTGAGGCACTCCACAACTTAGTGAGACTCGGTTTCAAAACAAAGAATAAAAAAATAGGGCTGTGGGTGTAGCTCGGAGGTAGAATGCCCCTGAGTTCAATCCCCAGTACCGCAAAAAAAAAAAAAAAAAAAAAGAAGTGGTTGATTAATACTAATAATTAAATGATTATTAACAAATACTGACTGAAGAAGAAAATGCAATTTGAAATTTTTTTGAAGAATATCATTCCAGCCGGGCGTGGTGGCGCACGCTTGTAATCCCAGCATTCGGAAGGCTGAGACCAGAGGATCTGGGTTCGAGGCCAGCCTCAGCTACCTAGTGAGGCACTCCGCAACTTAGTGAGACTTGGTTTCAAAATAAAGAATAAAAAATAGGGCTGGAAGTGTAGCTCAGAGGTAGAATGCCCCTGAGTTCAATCCCCAGTACCGCAAAAAAAAAAAAAAAAGAGTATCATTCCTACTTTGATCTTTAATTTGGTCAGGAATAATTATGTTTTGAAGTTCTTTTGGTCAGAATTAAGATGCGCGCATACATGAAGATATACTGGGCTCTGCTGCAGGGGCAGAGGGGAAAACTAGAGAAATATCAGGAAAAGTAAGAGACCTTGATAAAGTAGATAAACCATTGTGACTTGTGTTTATTCTGGTTTCCCCAAAAGCCCATGGTAAGTGTCAAACAACCTCTAATATAAATATATTAATACATAAAAGAATACAAGAATGATTACTAATTAAAAACTTTAAAAGTAAACAGAAAAATAGTATTTTGACCTTGCCAGTGTCAGCTGAGTTATATGCATTGGAGAGAAATGCCCATCCTTAAATTATTATAATTTAGCACACACAAAAAAAACTATTGATCTACTTGGTAATGCTGGAAGATAAAACTATAGAGCCGAAAAAGGCTCCAGCATGCACCAAAGCCAGACCCGTGTGAACATGTGGGTAGAATTTAAGGAATTACAAGTGATGTCCAAAAATCTTCTCCCACTCTGTAGGCTCTCTGTTGAGGTTCTTGATAGTTTCCTTTGCTGCAGGAAAGCTTTTCAGTTTAATGCAATCCCATATATTGATCTTCCTTTGAGTTGCCTGTTCTTTGGAGGTCTTGTTGAGAAAGTTTTTACCTGTGCCTATGTGTTGAAGTGTTGGTCCTATGCCCTCTTCAAGTAGCTGCAAGGTCTCTGACCTAACTTCCAGGTCTTTGATCCACCTTGAGTTGACTCTTGTGCAAGGTGAGAAAGTGGAGTTTATTTCCATTTTCCTGCATATGGTTAACCAGTTTTGCCAACACCATTTGTTGAAGAGGCTATCTTTTTTCCAATGTATGTTTTTGGCTCCTTTGTCAAAAATCAGTTGACTTTAAGCCTGTGGGTCTGTTTCTGAGTCTTCTATTCTGCTCCATTGGTCTATGTGTCTGTTTTTGTGCCAATCCCATGATGTTTTTATTACTGTGGCTTTGTAGTAGAGTTTGAAGTCAGCTATTGTGATGCCTCCTGCATGGTTCTTGTTGCTAAGAACTACTTTGGCTATCCTGGGCTTTTTGTTTTTCCAGATGAATTTAAGGACTGATTTTTCTATGTCTGTGAGGAGCGCCCTTGGTAATTTCATGGGTATTGCATTGAATCTGTAAATCAGTTTTGATGATATTTATTCTGCCTATCCAAGAGCATGGTAGATCCTTCCATCTTCTAAGGTCTTCATCGATTTCTTTCTTCAACTTTTTATAGTTTTCCTTATAGAGGTCTTTTACCTCCTTGGTTAGGTTTATCCCTAAGTATTTTATTTTTCGGGGTGCTATTGTGAGTGGAATTGTTACTCTAGAGATGGAGGTCTAATATCTAGGATATACAAAGAACTCAAGAAAATCACTGCCAAGAAAACAAATAACCCAATTAAAAAATGGGCAAAGGATCTAAATAGACACTTCACAAAATAAGAAATACAAATGGCCAATAAATGTATGAGGAAATGTTCCACATCATTAGCAATCAGAGAGATGCAAATCAAAACCACCTTGAGATTTCACCTAACTCCAATCAGAATGGCAATCATAAAAAACATGAACAACAATAACTGCTGGCGAGGATGTGGAGAAGTGGGAACCCTAATACATTGTTGGTGGGACTGCAAACTAGTGCAACCACTTTGGAAAACAGTATGGAGGATCCCCAGATGAACAGGAGTGAACCTACCATATGATCCAGCAATACCACTTCTGGGTATCTACCCAAAAGAATGGAAACCAAAATATCAGACCAACACGTGTGTATCTATGTTTATAGCTGCACAATTCATAATAGCCAAACTATGGAAGCAGCCAAGATGTCCATCAACAGATGAATGAATTACAAAACTATGGGATATGTACACAATGGAATTTTACTCAGCCATAAAGAAGAACAAAATCATGTTATTTGCAGGGAAATGGAAGCAACTGGAAGACTTTATGTTAAGTGAGATTAGCTAGTCACAAAGAGTAAAGAAGCATATGTTCTTCCTAATATGCGGATGCTAGGGAGAAGATAGGGCATAAAAGGGTCTCCAAATGGAAAAGGAGAGACCCTCGATAAACAAACAAGTTGATTTAACCGAAAGGGATGGATGCAGGGGGCGGGGGACACCCTAATGTACATCAAGGTTACTCACTAAACTGAACTTGAGAGGGAGGGAGGGCGAGGGAGCGGGGTGGGAATTTGGGGAAGGGGTCAAATGAGAAATGTGGGCACATATGTCGTTATCAATTTGTACCTAACAAAGATGTATGCTTACAATGCACGAATAATTAAATAAATAAGACTATACCTTTAAAAAAAAAATGATGTCCAAAGTATTTGTGCTGGGTCTTCCTTTCATCATTTCAATTTCGCCTCAATGTGCTAGAACTCTTCAAAATATTTTCTTTGAACAAAGATTCTGATCCCATAAAACAATTTGCTAATCACTGACCATTACTAACTCCCTCTATCTGGATGAGTAAAAAATATAAATGGCCCAGCTGGAACCAGAACACAGTTTCCTGGTTCCTAGTCAAATATACTTTTACTGTACCTTTCTCTTTAAAATATTCACTTACTACAGCTTTTATACAGAACATGGTTAAATCTGAAAGCCTAATTTTTCTCAAACTCTCCACTACTTTTTTCTCCTGTTTCTAATTTTTGTTAAAAGATACAAGGTAAAAATATATATATATATATATATATATATATATACAAGTTGTCACCAATGACAGATAAATTCTACTAACCTTTCTCTATCTTGACTTTCCCCATGGCAGTCTGTCTTGGTGGAATCTGTATTTCTTTTTCCATATTTTCTGGACTACGAGGCACAGCTTTGATAAAGAAATCTGCCACTGTCATCAGAAACTCCACACTAGCACATACATAGAGCTTGTCAAGAACAGCATCAATCTGACTTCCATTTTTATCTTGTTTGTAACTTACATCAATCATAGAACTGTTGTTATCTTGGTCATTCTTTTTGTCAATCATCCTGAAAAATATACATACCATTCATTATTTTATTCATGCTAAAATAATAAAATGATGAAAGTTTTCCTATATATTTCAATAGTGTTCTTTCACCTTTCAGTTTTTAATCACTCTGAGTATAAAATACATTGTTAACTGGAATCTAGCTACCCAATTAGTAACCAAGACATGGTCTCCTAATCTCCAAAATAAAGTTTATGTGATGAGGCAATTATATTTTATAATTACTAAGTAATACTAGGGATATTTAAAAGCAGAATGCAATACTAGCCCAATGATTGCTAGAAACAAATTCAGGCAATTAAAAAAACATATCAATGTGGTTCCACAAAATGTAAGACCTCTTTATATTATTTTACTAAAGAATACCTCCCTGGAGCGATTTATCTACAAAGATCATCCTATGTAACTTGATTCATAAGTATTCACTGCAACTCAAGTCAGCAAGTGTTTATAAAGTGTATCCAATGATAGTTCATATACATCATCATATGTGTCTCCAATCTCACTAACTAGTGTAGGGAGGGAGAGATAGCAGGGTGGAAAACAACAAGACCTGTATGTATGTATGTATGTATGTATGTATGTATGTATGTTTATATCACTTTGACCCTCACTATAATGCACCAGTAAGAATATTAAAAATTATGTGTCTCATTATTGGAGAAAGGAATACAAACACAATTAGGCTACTGTGGTCACATATTTCCCACTTTATAGTAGACTGATATGAGATAATCTTTCAAAAATGGGTTGACACTGTGATTATGTTAGGGGTTCTATTTCTATTAAAACTGAAAAATTTTGCAGAACTGTTTCAAAAGACATGGACAAAATAACAAGACAAAGAAAAGATCTATAACTTTAAGACTTTTTGGAAAAAAGATTTGGCCTACTGGAGACAACTTGAAAAAATATATTACCAGCATACAACTCATGTGGATTTAACTATTTAGACTCATATTTTCTTAGTTCTCATTTTTAAAACAGCACTCTATTTTTACTAATAAGTTTCTCTTTAAACTTTAAAGCAGATGAATATGATATTAGTGTTACTTTTTCATGCAAATAAAATCCGGAATTAAGACTAAAAGAGCTTCTTTTAATGATCCCAAGCCCAACAATGCCTGATAGCAATACCAGGTGTAATGTCAACTTTAAACAATGTACAAGCCGGGCGTGGTGGCACACACTTGTAATCCTAGCATTCGGGAGGCTGATACCAGAGGATCCGGGTTCGCGGCCAGCCTCAGCACTCCGCAACTTAGTGAGACTCGGTTTCAAAACAAAGAATAAAAAATAGGGCTGGAGGTATAGCTCGGAGGTAGAATGCCGCTGAGTTCAATCTCCAGTACCGCAAAAAAAAAAAATGTACAGCAAATTCAGATCTAACCAACCTCGATGTTGCTCTTTCAATGCCTTCTCTGAGATCATCAAGGGTGCATGTCTTAAGTTTAATGCTGACATTCATTGAGCCATCCTTGAACATCTTCCCTGCAGAGGCCATCAGATGTAGTCTGAGCTCACCAAGACGGAAACTGTCATTATGAAATGCAAGTTTGGACTCCTATGGTACATTTTTCAAGCAAAAGAATCAATTATCTTTAAATATTATGCAATTATTTTTAAACACATTCTTAATTCAGAGCTTAAAGGCAAAACAATACCACAAATTTTAAAAGTATGTGCTAAAACTTAAATAGAACAAAAAGTAATATGTATGTCTGTGAGTATATATATATGCATACAAATAAATACATGTATGTGTGTGCTGACATTCAACAATGTTTAATATATAAAATTAATCTGACATACAGTTTTCTGCAAATAAAAATAATCAGGAAACTTTTGTGTGATCACACAAACTAATATATATTTAATGAGCTCTTCTGTATTAAAAAAAAAAACAGTGAAAAGAACTCTGAAGTTTATGAGAAAGGATAAGTTTGATAGGTGACCTCAGTGAACTTATACTATAACTGAGTAAACAAAATTCCAATACATTAAAAGAACCATTGCAAGATGCTATAAGTTGTAAATGACCTTGTTATAGGCAGTAATTTTATTAATATATGTATATCTTCCTTAATTCCATGAAAGAATATTAAGTGGTTGGTAAAGAGCATAAATAGTAAAATCTCAGAGAATTCAATAAAACTATTGTGGACTGGGAAACTTCCATGCAGAAGGTGAGAACTGAGCCTTGGAGGCTGAGTGGGATCAGATAAGCTAAGAGGGCAGGAAACACTGCATAGCTTAAAAACATGAGCTGATGATTCAATACCGTCTCAGGGCACAGGATGACCAAGCTTAAACATCCCAATTAAAGAATGGTAGGGAATGAAGCTAGAACAAAATACAGAAGCCTGATTAAGGTCTCAATCGCAGTTATGAAGATTTAAACTTTTATTTATAGGAAAAAGGGTCTCAATTCTTACTTCACCAAAGCACATAATTCCAGGTACTCTATGTAAGCCCACATTTAAAAAAGAACAGATCCCATCTAAGAAACCAACAAACTAACTCTTTAGGGAAGTAAAGAACATCAGTCAGTTTCTCACTAGTGATCACAGCCTTGATAAGAGGCATGCTGACGATGTGCAACCCAAGGCACACTAGTTAGAACTCCACATCCTCTCTCCTACAGATGGTATACAGCATTACAAGTGGGTCACAATGACATCATTACTAGGAAACTTCAAATGTCTTTAAGTTATAAAAATGGAAATAATTCAAACTTCCACAACTTTTGATAGAAATGGCCTTTGAAACATCCAATGATCCTAATGAAACATCCAACTGTTTCCTAATGTTACCGATGTCAACAATTTGGAGCTACTAAATTTCCTTCCCTTGCCTTCTCTTCTCTCCTCTCTCCTCTGTCTGTCCCTCTCTCTCTCTCCCTACCTCTCTCTCTCTCTCTCTTCCCACACACACAGAAAAACTCACATAAACACTGAATATTTCTAAGTAGAATGGGAAGATTAAAATGGCTACATGAGGTTCATTTAGGACATTGATCTTGCACCAACATCTAGGGTGGATAGAAGGAAGCCATTGCAGTATGAGTTTGAGTTGATAAAGGTCTCAAATAAAGCAGCAGTGAGAAGTGATATGAAAAGAAAACTCTTCAATTGAAGAGAAATGATAATGTCTAAATGATTACAGAAGGTGAACAAAGGAAAAAGTAAAAGAAGATAGCAAAATTCTGAGACGAGGGAGGCAGTAGATGACAATTCTTAAGGGAAATGAACAGTGCATTTAACTGTTCATGTTCTATAAGGTCATTTTCTGATGCTTTCATGAACACTAAATACTAGAAATTAAGGCAGTTTATTGCATAAATGATAGCTATTAGCCCAAAGCTCAACAGTAACAATGTATGAATATTGTGTAATTTTTACAAAACTCTATGAAATAGGAGTTAGCAAATAAAATGATCATTAACAAAAGATACAATACTATAATCAACATAGGTTATGGCTACTACATGAAATATTTAAGGGTATTAACATATGACATAATTGATATAATAAAATGTTTATTAAAAGACACTATGTAGCCGGGCGTGGTGGCGCACGCTTGTAATCCCAGCATTCGGGAGGCTGAGACCGGAGGATCCGGGTTCGCGGCCAGCCTCAGCTACCTAGTGAGGCACTCCGCAACTTAGTGAGACTCGGTTTCAAAATAAAGAGTAAAAACTAGGGCTGGGGGTATAGCTCGGGGGTAGAATGCCCCTGAGTTCATCCCCAGTACCG